>JAODUH010012935.1:0-28348 GCA_027564835.1 Typhlichthys subterraneus | reverse complement strand
GACGTCCATGTCTATCTGAGAGCTCGGCCGTCCGTCCTTGTCAGGATCGACTCGAGGGCTCCCCCTAGCGTGGACGTACGCACGGACGTCCACGTCCCTCTGGGGGATCTAGCTGCCTCTCCGGCCAGAGCCGTCAGAGCCCCTCCTCCAAGATCATCTTCCAACGTCATCAGCTTCCTGTACTTGGTAGCTAGTGCTAGCTAGTAGTGCTAGCTAGTGCAATCAGTTGACTGCAGGCTTTGTAAACATGTAACGGTCCTGTGATTACGTGTATTTTCAATTATTAGTGAGCTATCTTATTAGACCGTGCCATTTTCTGAACGAGAGGTAGCTACTGTATCAAACCTTGTAACTTTTGCTGGATGGTTTTCTAGCTAGTTATGTCTATCTTACTTTAGCTTTCCCAATACGGCAATACTATGTGTAGCACGGTAGTACCGTAGCTTTCCTAACTAAGGCGGCAGTTAGCCTTCATTTTGACATAACGGAACAGCAGGTTTATCCCAATCCCGACTTTAGGAATACGGAGAATGGTTACAGTATATGAGGGTACCGGTAGCAGACGTTAGCTTGCATCGACGATTGTAAAGTGAAGAAAATATGAAACATTCGAGGAGTGTTTCCTCGCCACTGGATGGAAAGAACGGTACAGTAATGCGAGATTATGTTTGCATCTCTGGTCTGGCGCTTTCAATGCCCTCGCGATAACGTTCGTTTAATTAACAGCAGGCACAAACCATGCCCTGTGTCATTGTTTACAGTACTGCTGCTGCTCTGTACGCTAGCGCAAGACAAAGGTTAACCAGTGAGATGTGAGTTGGTATGTGCTTCTGTTGGTACAGTAGACTGGGATTCCAGAAGGAACAGGAAAATTGCGGACATCGCACACGCCCTCAGTGTGTGTCCGGTAGATGTAGCAGCTCTCCGGAGGATGGCCATCAGCGAGGGAGGTCTGTTGACTGATGATATTCGCTGTCAAGTTTGGCCAAGGCTTCTTAACGTCCCGCAACGCACCCTTGAACGGGATCCAGGTAAACACAAACATACTGGTCCACACTATTGTGCAGATCTAACTTTTTACCAGGTCAGCATCAACCCTGCATCTTTGACCATCCGTAAATTAAATAAATATATAATTTAACGTATGTCGTTTCAGAATAATATGTATTTTGATTGTATTCGTTTTAACCATTTGTATACATACATACCCCTTATGTTGCTAACGGTAATCTGACATAGCAACAGAAAGGATAAGGGCCTTATTTTCTCTCAGATTCGTTTTTAAACATATTTATTAGTGAGTTTTCTGTGTTTTTTTATGGGAAGCACGATTGTGCATGTATTCCCTCTCTGTAAAGCACTTTGAGCTGCAATTATGTATGAAAAGTGCTATACAAATAAAGTGTATTATTATTATTATTATTATTATTATTATTATTTGACTATTATTTTACTCTGACCTTCCCTCTCTTTAAAGCACTTTGAGCTGCAATTCTGTATGAAAAGCGCTATACAATAAAGTGTATTATTGTTATAATTATTATGATTTGACTATTGTACTCTGGACGTTATCTAAAGAAAAAGTAGAGCGGGAGAACAACAAGGACTACAATCAAGTTCTTCTGGATGTTCAGCGCTCACTACGTAGGTTCCCGCCTGGTGAGTAGAAGTAGTGATAAATGACCTGGCATTAAGGTTAAATGATTGGTTTCAGTATGCTCTGAAGCTTTCATCTTGAGACTGCAAAGAAAGACATGCCCTATGCTGCCATTCTGATGTTGCAGCCTGTCTGCTTTTTATTTATATATATATATTTTTTTTTTTTAAATAATATGTGTTAAATATTTTTAGGTTTTCGGCAGTCATCCACTTGCTGGTTTGCTGTAGCACATATGGTAAATGCATTACAGTATGCACTATTTCAGTATACAAAAAAACATGCAAGTACATGGCTGCCAAAAACAACATAGCTCTCAGCAAAATAACATTTCTAAATGGTGTTAGACAGTGTTTGGAAGGCCCTGTTTGTTCCTATTATATTATGTCAGGTTGTCAAATGCCTGGGGTGCTGACTGCTATCTACTTGCTATGGTCAGGTATGCCAGATGAACAGAGGGAGGGACTTCAAGAGGAGCTAATTGACATAATCCTCAGAGTTCTTAAACGGAATCCCCAGCTGCACTACTACCAAGGATACCATGACATCGTAGTCACCTTCTTATTGGTGTTGGGAGAGCGCCTAGCAACATATCTAATGGAGAAACTGTCAACACACCACCTCAGGTATCCTCAACCTGCTTGAGTCACGCACACTTAATAACGTTCAATGTACATTTGCACCGTTTAAGCACATAATTTTATTTTATTTGTTTAGTTAAAATTTTCTTGAAATCACAGGGATTTCATGGACCCAACCATGGACAACACCAAACACATTCTCAACTATCTGATGCCTATCATTGAGAGGGTCAACCCAGATGTGCATGACTTCATGCAGCAGTGAGTTCAGTAAACAACATTTTCTTTGTTATTGAGATACAGCTAAAGGGTTAGTTAGTCCAACACTCTTCTGCATTTTATTTTTATGGAATATATTTTTACTTGAGCAAAACCCTTGATTGGAGCTTCCTTACCTCAAACATGATAACATTAGTAATGACGTAATTCCTTGTTGTGAAACTAGCTTTTTGTTTTTGTGCACCATCCTCTATTGCTCCTACAAGGCTGACTCTTTGTTTGTGGGTTTTCTCAGGGCAGAGGTGGGCACCATCTTTGCCCTGAGTTGGCTGATCACCTGGTTCGGACATGTCCTTTCAGACTTCCGCCATGTCGTCCGGTTGTATGACTTCTTCCTGGCCTGCCACCCACTGATGCCCATTTATTTTGCTGCTGTGGTGAGTTCACAGTGATGCCCTCACTTGTTCCCTAGTCCAGTTGTCCCTAACATTTTGCATCAATGAGCCTTTACTTATCGACTTGAAGGACCGGCATGCACAGCACATGCCATTGACACGCGTTTGCCAGGTTTAGCCTTGATGTATTTTTAACAACAAATTAACTATGAAATCCCTGCATATAAACCACATTTTTGATCACACACCGCACACGTCTGTCTATTGCTGAGCCACTTGTGAGCTGTGGACGAAAAATCGCTGGCTACTACTGTAGTCTGATGTTCTTAGGTCCACTGATGCACACGCCGTTCGTCTCTCATGTTACCACAGATCGTGCTGCACAGAGAAGAGGAGGTGCTGGACTGTGAGTGTGACATGGCTATGGTCCATCACCTGTTGTCCCAGATACCCCAGGACCTGCCATACGAGACGCTCATCAGCCGCGCAGGGGACCTCTTTGTGCAGTTTCCTCCTTCTGTACTGGCCCGAGAGGCTGTGGCCCAGGAGAGGTAATTGTCTCGCACCGCTGACATGTAAAAATGAGACCGTTCCTATTGGCCCTTATTGTTATTTAGGGATGCATCGATAGATCGGCAGGAGGTTGGAATGGGGTTAGGGTTATATAAAAAGTGTAATATCTGTATCGGTCGATTTTGAGGACAGAAAATCGACATTCGGTATCGGCCAACAAAAAACCAAACCCCAGATCGGAGCATCACTAGTGTTCTTCCATATCATTCATGGCCACCACCATGTATTTGCTGTGTTCACCTGGCTCCTTATCTCCTCTCAGCACGGCAGCCTCTACATTTAAAGACTTCGACCTGGCCTCCACTCAGCAGCGCCCTGACTCTGTGCTCCGCCGCCGCCGCCGCCGCCTGAATCAAGTGGCGCCTGAAGCAAGTGGTGCACTTGCGGTGGGGCAGCCTTCCAGGGCCCGCCGCTTCGTGCGGCTGGCCGTCATGGGTTTGACAGTGGCCCTGGGGGCAGCTGCCTTCGCTGTGGTGAACACTGCCCTGGAGTGGGCTCCCAAACTGGACCTGTTCCCTTGATAGCCTGCCACACAACACGCACCGTGTGACAGATTGCTATGCTAGGTCTGCCCCCCCCCCATCCCCCACCAAGTGCTAAACTTGACATTGTCACTTTTGCATTTAGTAGCGTTGCTCTGGAGGACACCGCTGCTTTTAATAAGAGCTGTTATTGCGTAGTGTATTCATTGATTCAAGGACCCGACCCCTTTCTTTATGCCACAACTTTTTTTTTTTGGTATGCTTCGATTTTTTTTTTTTTTTATCATCATCTCTAGGCTATACAGCATCATACCTCTAAAGTGGAATGTATCTATCCTTTGGTATTGAAGAAGAGATTTATTTCACAGTTAATGCCATCGGTTGATTTAATATTTGTAGATAAGAGTGTATCTAATACATGTAATGCTCACAGAGATTTAAAGGGAAATTTCAGCAACATTTGACCTGGGCCTTATTTTCCCATTTCCTTTAACTGTGGACCATACATTTTCTGAAACTTTTGGTTTCCTTTTTCACTTCAGACTTCCTTGTTTGTCATTGCTCAGGCATGCACTTAGTACCCTACAGTTTACTTTGCCCCGTATGTATGTAGTCCATTGGTAATGGACCACATACATGAATACATGCTCTGCAACAAACAAGGAAATTAATTATAGAGATGGGATGGGATTGTGTTTTTGTTGCCGTTTCATGTTTCCATATTAATCCTGACAGCGCATATGGCCAGGACTCAGATCTGAGGGGGGTTCCAGTTTGAAATGGCTAGGAATTCCCTTTTAATTCCCTCTGAGCTGCTACTTTTATGTCTTGTCAGTTATACTGGATGTCCAGTTTTGACAATATAAAGAGAGAACAGGTGTGTGTGCGAGCGTGTGTATGAGTAAGTTTGTGATTGATTATGAGTGCATGGTCTTGAACCAAGCTCTCAAAAACAGAAGAGACCAAATAGAAGAATTTTAGAATACCCTAAGTATGTATGCAGCATATATGTAGTATCATGTATTTAATTTTATATGCGTCTAAGCAGTTGTGTAGATGGAAAGGTGTTCAGACAGAAGCAGTTTTAATAGGTAACATTGCGTACCATCTGTACTTGAGTTGCCATGCCCTGCATTCAGATTCATGAAGCTCTCACACACTCTTTTACATCATGGCCTGGTCAGAGAACGTATCAGAAGTTCAGGGCAAAGTACAATTGAAATTAGCTGGATATCATGTAACAGTGAATGTATTATAGTCCTATTCATTAGAATGTCTTAATGCTTTTTTGGTTACGTAACACATCTATGACACTGAATGGCCGATTAAGGTGGGGGAAGGTGGGTTGGGGTTTGCACTCCAGGGATTATAAATGCACTACTCCATTGATATGTTTTTTTAAATTACACACTTGTTTTATTTTCCCTATGGTTTAGCTAATGCAGCTACTGCACATTTTCTAGCATCATACTTGACACACAACAAATGTTTCACATCAATTGTTTTGATTACAATACATGTATAGGTTTGGACATTGTGATTTCTTGGATGTCTGAATCAATATTGTATTTTACTGTAGGTTGCTTACAGTACATTGGTGGGGCACAATGATCACTAGGTGAGATTTATACTTACTTTTAAAATGACGTATTGGGGTGGCATGTCAGAAATGTGCTGAATTGAAGGCAGCCGATAAGGCACTTTAGGTTGGCCTGAGGTGCCTCAGACTTGAATCATTCTGCAGTATTACGCTAAATCGGCACTCGTTTTAATTGCACTTAAATTATGTAGTTGCCTTTTTATTGTTTTTGTCCTATTTTGTCCTAAATGTCCTATTTAAAGTTTTTCAAGAAATTCTAATAAACTAGAGCCAAAATTTGCAATGTACTGTGTACTCGGCGTATTTATCAAACAGATGGACTACAACTACAGTTCAATAGAGCAAAGTTGTTTCCACATGCTTTTCAGGCTACCAAGAAGCTGCTACAGTAGAAGCAAAGGTGGTACTATTTTGCTAAAGGAAATCACACAATTGCAATGTTATTACTGTGCATATTAGTAATGGGAGTAATGTAATTACAGCAAGTACTTTATTTCATTGGTACATTATTTACATTTTCTAACTTTAAAAAAAGATATAGTAATTAACAGTTATATTTATAATGATTTTGTGAATAATAGGCAGGTAAAGCTTTAGTATACATCCAAAATCAATATTTGCCCATATTACACCTTTTTAAATTAGTTAAACATTTATTTTTGTAATATATACTTCAATTGTTCGCTGTAAACAATTACATTATTTTAAAAAATTAGGAATCTTCATAGAGAGAGAGTCATTTTGCAACGTGTTCTTTCCTCAAGAACCAGCAGTAAGAAAACTTGACATAATGTTAAGCAGCATTAAATCAGCTATGAGTTTCAAGAGGAGTGTGTGTCTACGGTAGGCGTTTCTCAGTGACAGTTTTGGCAGTTGGGGTGACAGAGCTGGTTGTTGACTCGACATTTACACCCACTGGTTGTGTCTCCACTGCCCTGTGGACAAAGAACCCGGCAGGTTAATACAGTACATTTATACAGTTGGCCAGAGAACTGTATATATCAGAAAAAAAAAAGAAGTTCCATTTACATTTGGGCCCCAGCGAGCCTGTTTGGTGACCCAGCATATCTCCAATTTGCACATTAGACAGCAGATCCAGTCACAGCCGTCTTTTTTCTGGACAATGACATCGCAGCGAGGACAACACATGGCCTCGCCTCTCTGTAGCAAACCCTAGAGTGAAAAACAGTACATAGAATTATCAACCAAATATATAATATGCATATTTGTATCAAAGCTGTATCAAATATAATTCAGGATTATAATTACATACTAAAACTAAAAAAGTTTGTGTATGCTGTATGTATGCCACAGTGTAAAAATCACCTTCTTGCTAGGATTATCTGTATTCTCTGTATTTCCATTATAATTGGGGGATTATGCTGAAGTTTGTATTACACGTATTAACGTAATTTGTATGTACAAAGTGCTCATGATGCATTGTTATGCAACCAACTGTATGTTCACAACTTTTATCCTAGATTTGCTATTGCAAAAGACTATGTCAAAATGAGGCATTTGAAGGGGATGTCATGTGTGAGTAAAGAGAAGGACCCTACATCCAGCATCTCCTTGGTTTGCTTGGCTGCCAGGTCATTCTCTGCTCGAACACGCAGGTCATCCTGATACTCCTTACAGTTCATTTCGTTATGAATTGCCTGCAAACGCACACACAAACTGTTAAATGTCCCTCTGAGAGACTGCAGTATCAAAGCCACATCTCAAACATATCCAACCACCTTTCCAGAAAATATCACATGCACACACACAATACTGTATATACAGTATTTAACACATACCTTGCAGAGAATGCAGTTTGTTTCCATGCAGAGTTCACAGTCAAATTCATTGACTTCATCCTCATAGATGCACCAGCCTTTGCAGTTGGGAGTCTGACAGTGAAAACTGTGTGCCGAGCGGCTTTCTGCGATACTAAGTCGCAACTCCAAGAATTTCTGGTGCTCCTCCTCTGTGAGAAGCTAAACAGAGAATGCAATATAATCAACCAACCGTGCGAGACAAGGACGGCAATGTATCCCCATTACATGTTAAGTAAAGCTAGGAATAGCAATTATCAGTAAGCAGGAGAATACAGGCATGTCAGTGTACAGTATATACAAAGTGTTAGTGCCTAGTTTTACATGGCTCTTATCTGTTGGACTCACAGCTTTGATCTCTCTGTCCTGCAGCATGCTTTCACAGCTATAGTTGTTGTCCATGAAAGGACAGGACACCTCGGCATCCTGACTGTTCACTATGGTCCCCTTCAGACACTCCCTGTTCAGACACACATCGACACACACAGACACGCCTATGTCATTAGGTGAATTGCTCTGCATTTGCAATTAAATCGTCTTTGAACGGCATTAGGGAAAAAACCTGCAGAATGTGTGAAGACAATCTCTGAGTGTAGCGCCCTCTCCTGGCTGCAGAGGAAGGAAACAGATGGGACAATCGGCCTCTGAAGAGTTGGGAACAAGGCTGTAGCCATCTGTCTCAAGCAAGGTCTGAAAGTTCCTCTCTCTCTCTTCTACCAGAGACTTCACCACCCAGATATAAAGAGAACAATGTCATAATCACAATCAGCAACATAATGGGTTGTTTTTGTTGTTGTGTGTAACATTTGTGTGAAAGAGCTTGGTAGCAATACTATCTCTACACAAGTCAGTGTCTAACATATCCAGTACTTATTCTCAGTCTTGAAAACAGTGCCAGTCAATGGAGCAATTTGTCTAAACGTCAACACATTCTCCCAGCTTGCCCCTACAGTATACTGTATACTGTGTTCACTGAATCAGTCCCACCAGGATTTCGTGGGCATGTTCTGTGATTGACATTTGTGGTTGACATTTTAACATTGGAGTCTATGGGGATTGACTCCCTTTTGCAGCCAGCCTCATGTGGCCATTCGATGAACTGCAGTATGTGTGCATATACGAGTGTGATCCCTGCCCGCCCCACAGTGGCGCACAGCACAGAGTAGCATCTCATGATCAGAGGAACATTGGTGAGGCATATTAGTACTGAGTCTTATGACTATTAAGTTTAACCTGCCTGCCTACAAGTTGGATTTTGCGTGGTGCGTCGCTGGTGCTGCAAAGTCAACTAAATGCGCTAGCTACCTACCTGGCAAAGCACATGGACATTACGTTTGGGACATATAACCAAACCAGGATGTAGCGTAAGACTATGAAAATGTTTGATTACATTTCCTAATTCTGTATATTGTTTCTATCTGTATAAGTTCCTAGACTATCCAATCTTTCAGACGAGTTATCTTAAAGAAGCCAAGCATGTTTCTCAACACAATGATTGCCATGGGCTAGTCGTGTTATGCAGTCAATGGGTTTTGGTCGTATTAGTAAACAACCATAAATTACAGCAAAACGCTGTAGAGACTATATTATGTTTATTTGAGTTCATATCCTCTGCTCACTGTGGTTCAGAGAGGGCGGGCCTTCCCTTCTCCACATAAGCAATGTGTTATTTATAGAGTTCTATGAATGTGAGCACAAGCCTGGGGTGGCAGGGGGGTTCATTGGATGACAAGAAACTATTTATTCATAGAATTTACAGAACTTGCTATATCGTGATATGTATGTAAAAGTATCCATATTTGAATATTACATGTTGGTCATATCGCACACCCCTAGTTGTTGGTAAATATGGCACATATGCATATTCACAATATAAAACAAGTGACAATATGTATATTGCAGAGAAGTTGCAGAGAAGTTGCGGCGATTGGACAAAATTGCAAGGTCGCGCTAATTTCGCAGGAATTGGTCGACTTTGCATTAATAGTTGCTATCGCAACATTGCGAAATCTTGGAGGGACTGACTGAATTCAACCATCCTTAAATAATAATAATAATAATAATAATAATTATTATTATTATTATGCTTCATTTTTGTTTGTTTTGAGAACTTAAGCACTAAGCCACTGTTATCAATGAAAATTCAGTCACTCACACTTACATACAAGGAGTACATAAGGGTTAGGGATCTTGCGAACTTGAAGAGTCGGCTAGAACCCTAATAAGGTCCAGTAATATCAACGTATCAATACGGTTCATAGTTCGTTTGTTGTTAAAAATACATAAAGGCCAAACCTGTTCATACTCTAAGATGGCCAAGGTCTCTTGTTGTAGCCTCTGAATCTCCTCTTGGTCTGGCTTGTAGATGTCGGGGACCTGGTACTGCTCTGGCCGATCCTCTCCACACATCTCACAGCCAGGACGTGTGGGCTTGTTGAAGTAGGTGCACCGACCACAGGGCCAGCCCAGCTGTACACATAAGCAACCACACACAGGAAATGACTATATGCACACTGTACACTGTGTGTGCTCTCACAAACATGTGTAATCTATTACACACGTGTGCATTCAAACATGACATATACATACATACATACATACATACATACATATATATGAGGGTTTGTGCAGGTATGTAAGTGACCGAATTTTCATGAGGTGTGTAGCCTTGGATAGAAGCACGTATACATTCTGACCGTGGGTTTCGGATGAACATCGTGTTTAGGGATTTTGGGAAGCACAGGAGGAGGTTGTTTATGCTCTGGAGACACACAAATTGGCCCTTCCCCTAACCCTCTGGGAAGGAGGTACACCGACTCCACGATGTCTAGTAAAAATGGGAGAGAAAGATGGGTTTGTGCATAAATATCTATTCCTCGTAGCCATCTTGGAATTTATATATTTCACAGTAAGTGCGTTCTCCGACACGCAAACCCAACTCCTGACCAGGGCCAGACCCATGTCCAACTCAGCTCAGCTTTATAGCATGAAAAGGGGAGACATATTGTCCTGCATGTTCATTTTGATTAAGGAACTGCATTTCTTATGAAAACTTTAATACTAGCACAGTGAATCACTCGTTGATATAGTTTCTGTATGAACTACTGTTTGAGCTCATTAGGATAGTTGAAATAAAAGCAACCTTGCAAGCCAATGAAAGGCTTAGTTATAGTATACAATGTTTAGTGTTGAGCATGTTATGTGCCTTTAAATGTTACCAACCTCCTAGGATTTGTTGGTGCCGGTCTGCTTGTTCCCTGTGCCGTGTCAGATGACCAGCAGTGGCAGACAGAATAAAGAGAAAGGCCTGGTCACCATTCTGATGAATCCCATGGTTATACAACGTATCTTTGTCCTGCGCCATACGTTTGCCAACCACCCAGCGCTGCAGTGTCGGATGAAACCCGAAGTCATGATTGATCTGTTGAAAGTGCACGTGATGCAATGATTTAACACTAGAACTACCAAGGCAGACATTTTGACCTTTTTCTAAATATATAGCTATAATGAAATAAATCCCATGTAACTATAGAATCCTGACTTTTCCTAAATATGAGTATATTTTATTTTAACATTGTTATTTCATTAAATTGTAAAACACAAAAGAGTTTGAAGTATTATTACCTAGATTGGTCATAAGCGGTCATTTTTATCGCTCAAATACTATTTGCATTAAATTCACATATAATTTAAATAATCAATATAAATTCTAAGAATAAACCGACCTGTAATGTTAGCATAGGTCATAATAAACAGCAGGACATTACATTTTAATTCTAATTAATAGTTTTCTTAAAATGTTATGTTATTTTCCTGTGATGGTCAAAATTACTGTTTTGGCCATTCTGGGGCATATGCTCCAAAATGAATGAATGCTTTGACATGCATTGTTTTCTAACGAATATTTTCACATTCAATAGAATTAAAATGTAATGTGCTGATGTTTATTATTACCTATCCTAACATTACATGTCAATTTATTTGTAGAATTGGCTATTTAAATTATATGAGCCATATGTGTGTTCCAGTTACCTTATCCTTGAGTTCTGCTATTGTCATCTTAGGAACAACCTCAATCGTCACAGGGATGTTGTTTTCTGACTGAGCATCTGCTACCCCTACTTTCAAACTGAAGAAACCATTTGATTTGCATTCATGTATTTATTACAGGTTAAAAATACTTGATCAATTATTTGTTTAATTTATCAAGTACTGTAAATATATTGCACTGTATATTGCGTGTTTACTGTAAACATATATGCCTCATTCACCAACACATTCATAAGCAGAGTGACCTACTGTATGGACTTCTGTGGGTAGACCTTCCTATCCACGCTAACAGACACAGGTACAGAGAGTACCGACAGCCTTTGTGCTAGCCTGACTGCCTCCTCGCTGTCTCCACTGCTGAGAGCCTGGCTCAGAGCCTGGGCTAGGTCCTCGGCTTTACAGGAAATAAAAGCAAAGTTGCTGTGGTCACATCACATGACTATGCCACGGTAGAGTAGAATGCCTTCACCGACAACCTTTGAAACTATGATTAATACATCGTGTTATTAAACTTAAATTAGCGTACGAGCCAAATGTATTTCAATTATTATGCTGGACGCGAAATGTTAGGCTACTCACCCTCTTGCAAATCGACAGACGTCATGGTTTGAATAAGTGACAGATAGCCTACCAAAAATTGTCAAGCAATGCAATTATCCCAAAATATGGACTTCACGTTGGGCTAACTAAAATAAACTCCTCGACATGTATTGGGGGTCTGCAGCGTCCGCTTCCCGCTGACTTGTATCTAACTGGGGAACTGATAAAACATGAATGTAGAGTAACTCATCTTCGACGTTTTCTAGGACTCATCAAGAACAGAAAGTGAAACTTCGCCTGCTCAGGAAGAAATTCCGTAGGCTGTACGTCAAATCCCTACGGGAATTAATGTGACAAACACGTGACATGTGACAAACACGTTTGGCTCAAAAATTTGACTGAATGATGTATCAATTGCCAGCTAATATTTAAATAATTATATTGCAGTATGGCTATCGCATCACATGATCATCGAGTTGTTTACTTCCTGGTTGCGCCAAGACAAGAGGATGGCATGGCGCTGCACCAAGCTCCCATGCAAGTAATATGCATACAAAGAGGATGTTTTGGTAGGCTATACGTGTTCTGAGTTGTCTAGGTCTACTCTAACATTGTTCCGTACGCGGGTCTTTTCCCAAGATCATATGCAGCATTGCAGTAATCCCTCAAAACGAGAAATATACATACCCTCAGCGATTATATATAGCCTAATGGGCTATGGACAGGCCAGGGTCGATGTTCCAGGCTCTTACATTTCGAGTTTACGTTTTGATTTCTGATGTCAAAAACTAAGTAATGAGCTTGTTTGCCAATGGCATGTATTTGTGTGTTAAATAAACAGCAATAATAAAGTCATGAAGTAACCATATTTTTTATTACAAAACCCATACTGTGTTTTGTAATAATGTAATAATACTGTATGATTGTTTATCCGATTTCATGTCTGGCATTTAGTCTGAAGAAGTTTGGTCTGGTAAATTATATTATATTATAAATTAACTAATATATAGAAAACTTAACCAAAACGAATATATTTACTTTTCCAGCAGATGGCAGCAATTAACTGTATTGACAGTATATCATACTAAAAAAAATCCTCAAATAGAAAATTAAAATAAAATAGTAACATAGGCCTATAGAAAACGTTTCGGGATGTCATAATGCGTTCATAATTTGCGAAATAGCGCGTGCGCGTACACACACGCCTTTGCAATAATATGCTATATTGGCCTAACGGAGAATATAAAGGCCGAGTTATTATAAATTACGTCGCTATGGGGTCCAACCTAACCCAATTATGTCGCCAACATAGTCATAATAAAGGCTAAACATCTCCATCCATGTGCTGCTCAGAGGGGATACGAGCCAATCACAGCTCACACGGGAGGGGTTAGTTGGCACTGCTTACAGCACAAAGTTGCAGAGCATCATCTCTCCGCTTGACTTAGATATATCCTGCGGCTTTTCTGCAGCACTTCAGTCTGAACGGCAAACGTTGCACTTATTGTGTGCATCAACGCATCCAAAGATGTTGGCATGTACGGAGATTATTACTATGTGTCTGCAGTCGGCGAAACAGAAACACCTTCGTGTTCAACAGCAACAACTGCTGCCCAACACAGGGAACGGGCTTCCGATCTTTCGTGATGTAAGTTGCATTTGTAGTTGTAACTAGCCTACTTTATCTAATGCAGTGCTTAATGGTGTTCGGAAAGACATATTGCTTATATTTAGTGAAGGAAGGCTATATTGTTCATCAAAAATGTGGTAATTGTCTTGCTGCATCTTGTTAAGCCTTTCATGCATTTTGATAAGATACATCATTGTATGAAGTTATGTGAAATGTATTGTGTAATAGGCTGGCCGGGGGCAGAGAAGGGGGGTCAGATTGTCACATGTTGCCAAATCCACAACATTAACAATATTTTAGCCATTTGGGTTGTCATCTGAGTATAGTACATGTGCCTGCCTGTGTCAGGAGACAGGGTCGAGCTACAGCTGCTACCCCTGCATGATAAAGCAAGCTTTCACAGCTGGGCAGATTTCAGAACTACTGGGGATTTTTCTATTTTTCTTCCCACCAAAAATACACACACACACCTGCTACACATCATCACAAATTGAAAAAGTCTTGCCACAAGGTAAGGTGTGTGTTCTCAAGTGTCCCTCAAATTAACTTTGCATTTGTATTTCTCTCCACTTTGTTCACTCACTCACACACACATACACGCTCACACACACACCAACATGCATCCCTCATTCTGAAAAACAGTGATAAACACTTTGTTACTAATCACGCAGTTTTATCAAAGCTTATTCTCTGGTCACAACTTGTTTAGCTATAGGTTAGTGGGCTGATGCTATGTCAAAAATCAGATTTAGCTATTATCTTGTGTCATATGATCCACATGCAGTGTCCCATTAATGATGGATTCTACAGTATGAATGTGTCACTATAAATACATATACACTAGATACCAGAATATAGCTCCAAATTTAGTCATGCTACTTTGCAGTGTTTTTACTGACACCGACACACACTAGCTGTCTATCCTCCAGAATGGTTATTATACGGTAACAGCAAGATATTTTGGTCCTTGATACACATAGAACAGTTTGTTTGCATACATTCTTCAGTTATGATAGCTTTGTTTTGTTTTCAGTGCTGGTTTCTGTGTTCAGTGTATAAGTGTCTGTTCATTTTTCCATATTAATATTCACAGTCTCTCCTCCAACCAATAAAGGAAAGAACCTTGGCAATGCTATTTGCACTTGTCTTCTGTACTGCAGAGACAACGATACAGCAACAAAATAAAAATCCTTTGTTATTCATTAGCCTTTTGTCTCTATGAAGTTATAAATGATGGACAACACACACACACACACACACACACACACACACACACGCGCAAGTCACGTAATACGATTATGAACATACTGTAGCGTTGCAGCTTCCTCTTCACCAGTCAAAGCCGATACATAATAGTTTGCCGGTAGATCCTTCACGGTCCCACTGTTCTAACACCTGCCGTTGTGACATCAGAACAGCAGCACTCTGGGAAGCAGGCCTGACCTTTTCTGGGCTCACAGTAAATGATGCATTATCATTGTGTGAAGCTGGAAAACCTGAAGAAACATACAAGCAACTGGGCAACATTTATTTGCCCTGGTTCATGATAGTAAAATACTTGATAGATAAGATATTATACGGTACCCTTCTTCAAAGGGACAATAGATTAAAAAGAAATATACAGTATGTATACAGTATAGCTCAATCTTTTGAACAGGTACAGTACACACACTTACTTTAGGTGAATCAGAGGACCTTGATGTTCTATCTGTTTTAAGTGTTTTCCACTGACAGATTAAGCAAAATAAAAGAATGATGAGTGAATAGGGTATGGTTGCTAATGGCCTGCTCTTGTCTCTTGTGGGGCTCCAAACTGAATGACATTGACAGTCAGAGGGCATAAAGGGAAGTGCTGAGATGGCTGACAGATGAAAATGATAGCAAAGACCAAGGACAGTTGTTTCCCTTTAATGACCTCTAGGTCAAAACCAACAAGGCTGTGTCAGTCATGAGCTCTCTCTAATGATGTAGAGATGAGTTGTGGACAGCATAGAATGGAGATTTGGAGAAATCTCTGCATTACCTGAGAATACTTTTACTTAATCTGTCTTAGATTATATTTGGTTTATTGGTACATAAATATTGTAGTTTCTGCAAGAGCTAAAGGCATGCATTTGCATGTACATTATCCTCCAAAATTGTTTGCGATGAAGCAGCAGCATTTCCTAAATGTACATTGTCTGACTTTATGATGTATTTCTGTTTCCAGATCATCTTTAGCCTGTTTATTGTCTCTGAGATTCCTTTTAGTGATGCTCAGCTATAGTATAAGACTAACGCCTCCTTCCTCTTCTGTATTTCCAGATTTTCCGTCGCGCAGACAAAAACGGTAGGTACACACTAACATTCTTGACATGTTTTACCATTATCCATTTGTTATGAAAGTGGTTGCACCATTTCTTCCTTTTGTCACTGTTCAGCAGAAATAAATAAAAGAGTTGAGGGATATGGCTTTCTAAAAACCTACCTTTCCCATTGAAATGCATTGGTCCACCAGGGCTTCTGAAGAGGCTCTTGTCGGGGTGTTTTGCCAGAGTCATTGCACCTTCTTTAAGTTTCTGGCTAGACCCCCAAACGAGCATGGCTAGAGACTTGTCTCCGCGTTAACAAGGGCACGCATTTCGAAACTGCCTAGGCATATTTTGTGGAAGTCAAGTGTCCGACAATGAGCGCTCTTACCAGAGAATTAAGGCCCAATTAAAGTAATTGTAAACTGATGGATTATAATCACATCTGAAAGAAAGTGTCAGATTGCAGTAAAGCATTCAGTTTGTAGATCTATCATTAACAGTAAAAATACAGATCTTTTTTTGCAGCTTTGAGCCTCATGAATGAACCTATTTATTTTCCCATTAATTTTCTATAAGTAAAAAATTTAAAGGTTATCTTGCATTAATAATTCACATTCCATAAATATATAAATATTCATATTCATATATTTGCTTACTTGCCTTCTCTCATGGATATGTGGTGTGGAAGACAGTACCCTGACAATGTATTGTATGTAAGGTGCCCAATATCATATTAAATAATAATGTACAAGATCAATCAGTAATCAAACAGTAATTACTATTCTTTAGCCCTTCACTTTTAATATAGGGAGTTATTATTCAGGTAAATACACTATGTGCTACAGTATATATTATGACATGCATTATTATTTTTAGTTTTATATATACTGTATACTGGTACATCTACACTGGGACCTATATTGTATAAAGTTTATGTTAGTATACATAACCACATACAACTGTTACATCAATTGGTTAATAGTAATATTGTAAGCTTAGGTCAGCTTTACCCTTTATCGAAAAGCTCTTTTGGGGGATTTGTTGAAACTGCTTTGTCCCCTCCTTAGCTTTGATATAACCGTGCTTGAACAGTATTTGATATAACTGTGTTTGCATAAACAGTATTTGCATAGGCACATAAGTTGGTTGTCATATACTAGACAGATGATGTGCAACATTAACAGCATAATACATAAACCAACCTTGATTGTATGCATAGAGCCACTGTTTTGACATGAATATTGTTCTATTCCTCAGCTTTCAGAATGTTACCTCATGTTTTATGGTTTTATATGTCTCGGGTAAAAAGCCACTCGACATTTTTAGTTCAGCCGTAGATTGTGTTGTCTAAAAGTTCTATGCAGGCTTAAAAAGGCTTAAAAGCATTTTATAACATAAACCTGGTCACAGATGGCTTTCAAAAACACACTCTTAAGTAGAGCACATGCAAAGAATACCAACATTGGTAATGGTTGGTTGGTTATATGTAGTTCCAAACTTCCCAGACTATCATATAGTGCTTGAATGCAGGAAAATGCAAGACCAGTTAGAGGTTTTGTCTTCGGCACCTTATAAGCTACTCAGGAAAAGTAGAATCCTGCACAGCAAACCAGCTGACCTTTGGAATAGATACAACTGTGGCCTACTTTGTGCCCTACTTACTGCACTTCCTCACTCAATCATTGGGTTCTTGTTTATACTTACTCAGTAAACTTACTGTTTACTTTACATTAGTGCTGAGAGTCCTCTTGTTTAGCTAGGCTGGCATTTTTGCTCATATTGCTGTAAGGAACACTGCCTTGGAGCAGTCTGGGCAGAATTAGTGCACAGCAACAACCACAATTCTCTGTACTATATACAAGTATGTTTCTCTTTGTTTATCTTTCATTTAATATTGGTTTCACATGTGGTTTCATTTACATTGTAATAAACATGGATATTGGACATTGCCAAGGCTGGGATAGTGTTGTGTGGGGCGGTCTGCACCACAATGTTTGTGTTCCTATTTCCAGAGCCAGGGCTGTTTAGAAACACCAGATACTTTTTCAGTGCACACACAAAACAGACAGCTATCGGACCATCAGGAGATATTTTCTGCCTTTTGTCCCCTCCCATGAGGAGACATAGTGTATTTGCTTATAATATCTAACTCCACCTTTAAAAATGCAATATATGTGACACTGAGTCGGCAGGTGTGCAGTTATACAACACCTCCTCCTTTGCTAAACAGACGTGAGTCATACTCTGACAGGGACCGAAGTGATATGTCCATCACTATTCATCTTCAATTCCCTGCTTTAAGAGCGCCTCTGTGGAATCTGATGATTACCTGACAATGTGATTAAACGAGGACCCTGTCCTTGTGTGTGTAAAATCAGGACAATATCCCTGTCTAAAAGAGTGATGATAGTCAGATACTGCATTGGCATTGACATGCAGGGTTATTGTCATTACCTACAATATAGATGTTGAATAATGCTGTTCAACCAACCCTAAAATTAAACATGAAACAAAACAAAAATAAGGTATCTTATTTCAGTAACATCATGATGATGATGATGATGATGATGATAATGAGTGTTTTACACAAATGTTTTTAGGAGTGTTGGGTGTTGCATTACATTTACATTTACGATATTTGGCAGATGCTTTTATCCAAAGCGACTTGCATGTAGTACATTTGTCAGTAGTTGGACTGGTCATATACCAGAAATTATAAGCAATTGGTTGCTCTCTGCTCTCAGCCATCAAGAGAAGTAAATGAGATCTTTACTTTATACCAGTCTGCTGTTGTACGATCAGTGCTGCACGCTTAGGCTTAGCCTCGTGGTACCATCATGACCTGATCTCGTAACAGTTCCGGAAGCCGAAATGTACGCTACTGTACGACATATGCACCACATGGGACAAAAACTTTACTTTGGGTTAGGTATATGTTTGGGTACGTTTATTGTAAACGTATATCTGTGGTGGTTCAATTTCACAAGGTAAAACCTCTTACCCAGAGGAAATACAACAGAGATCATGCAGTCCTCATTAGACCACCAGGGAGACACTTTCTAGTAGATTCTGTGTTTGTCCATTTGGTTTAACACTCCAAACACAGGAAGCTTTCCAAGAAGATGAAAGAGACACGTGGGAGGGACAGTTGGGTCTAATCTCCCAACCACAGCAGGCATCAACAATACTTGGAAACAAATGCAGTAGCAGCATAAACATTCTGCCACTAACATTCCTTAATGAAAATAACTTTCTCTAATCACACTTGGCGTAACGCTTTATGGGTGTAAACACAGGCGATCTAAATCAGGTTTCACCATAAAAAACATGCATTTAAACAATTACAACCTGCATGCCTGCAAATAACTGTTGATGGCTAATGAGGTAATACAATATTGATTCAGCCTGTAGCCTAATTGGGCATGGTCATGTGTGGCAGGATAGTCTAGTGGTTAGAGTAAATAATAATAAATAATACATTGTTCACATAGGCAGACACCAGAAGAAACATCTTAAATCCCTATCTGTTTTTTCTGTGTCTCATTAGCTATTTGCTGTGAAGGAGGCAGATAGCAACGATACGAAGCAAAAGAACAAAGACAGTTTTAAAAAGGAAAACAGTGGACAAGGGTGATGAAGGCCACGCTTGATGACGTTTGAGCTGGCCGTATTATACATTCTGCTCAGGGATAATGACGAGCTGTGTCATATACGCTCCAGCTAAACAGATGGTCATCAAACTTGCCCTTTAGTTTCAGACTTCGCTGAATACTCCAACTGGAACTCATTGACAATTATAATGGCCCTCGTTTCTACCTTGTCTGCCTCTTTATGATGGTATTATCTTGTGAGGTTACTCTAGTATGTTGTTTTGCCTGGTTTTATGGATTGATTTGGACAGTCTGGTGTTTTCTACTGGCCATTCTGCGGGTTTAAAGAAAAAGCCCCAAAATATCTCTTGAATGCTGATGAATATTTTAATGACATGGCTTGATGGGGACTTATTTTTCTGATTAATGCCCAACAAGTACTCGACAAATTCTAGTCTTGTTCTGACTGTCTGACTGACTTAATAACTGACTCCCTCTATCTCCCTCTCATTTCTGTCATGGCTCCCTCACATCTATTGTAGACACTCAAACCTCCATGGTTGTCTGTGCTCGTTTTGGCTCTGCTTCTGTCCGGGAAAATGGTGGCTGACAAATCAATATAATCTCAAACTAATCCCAGCCAAGTGTCCACATACATTGGTGAAAATACACAATCAGAGCAGCAGGTCACAGTGCACACTGCAGTGCTAACTACTGATCACTCACTACTCACAGTGCTAATCACTTGTTATTCTTGTTCATAAATCCTTAGTGTATTTTATCTGCCATTTTTAATGAAGAGTTTTACACAAAGTATGAATAAAACAAGATAAGTAGAATTGAAGGCATATAATTGGCCCGCAGACAAAATCAATCATAACTGTATTTCACCATGGAAATGTACTAGCCGTGTATAAATATATAAATAAATAAATATAAAGCAATAAAAAGAAGAGAAACTTACTGATGGGGTCTAACAAGCTGTGCGTCAGCCAAGGTTTTCTCTCAGCACCTATCCTCTCAGGGCAGTACTCAGTAATAGTGCTCATTATTTCGCAGTGCCTTTGTGTACTCTTGTAACAAATAGTCCCTTTAACTAGTAATCTAGTTCCATATTCAGTTTTAAAAAAATATTTAAAAAAAATATATATATATACAGAATATATATATATAAACAAAGTTGCAAACTCCTCACATAGGTAATTGCACTTAATTTTTTTGTATTTATACAATGAAATGCATTTTATGAAATCATGAACTACAGTAATACTGTTTCTAGTCCTATAACCCAATAACCTGTGTTTGCCAATGGTATGATGTATACAGATTGTCAAACAAATACATTGTCTTATCTTTCTGCATACATTGAAAACCCAATGGGAAACATTTATTGATCTATCTTATGGAACTATAGTTGTTAATTAAAAAATTAATTAATTGATTATTTAATTCGCAGTTTTATAGAGAATACATTTTTGCTTTTGTGTTTATTTCAGATGATGGCAAACTGTCATTTGAAGAGTTCAATGCTTACTTTGCTGACGGCATTCTCACCACTGAAGAGCTACAGGAGCTCTTCTACTCCATTGACGGACGGCAGAATAAGTAGGTCGCTTTCATTCATTGGGTTCTACACTGAATGTAGTCTGATTGAATGCTAAACATCTTTGCTTTTAAACTTTTAATAACAAATTGGTGGTATATAGAGGGAAAGACAGCTGGAACTTGCAGCTTGGATCTTACATAGAATATAATAGAATAGAATATTAAGGCATGTCTTACAATACAGGAACAAACCATCATTCTAACCATATTAGCATGAGCATATAGCTAATGCAAATCTTGGACATTAAAGAGGTCTGTGAAATATATGTAATATCAAAAGTTTAGACTGTAATTCAACATTTCTGATGTAATAGTACATTTCACAAATATGTCTAAGTGGATTCATACCTAGTTAGTACATCTATATAAATACAGTATGTTTATTACACACAATATTATAATAACACAAAATGAAAACAGGTGTGAAAATGGTTCATATTTAAGGATGTATTTAAGGTGTAAATAGCTAAATCATTATAATACACTGTTTTCAAATGTAACTTGCAAATACAAGTCTTGAATAATAATTGCCTCTTTCTGCGTAGAAAATTGGGCACTATAAATCCTCCTACTCTAATGCTCTAATGAAATAAATCAGGTGCAGTGTAAATATAAATATAAGCCACAATCTGTTGTTTTTCTTTTAGCCATTGCATTCACAGGGAAAACCTACATCATGGCTAAATGTAATGTTTCATCTTTGCCCCACCTCCCAAATCAGACAGCTTTATTCCATTTGGCAGAGAGGGACTTTATATTCATAGGTCACTTACCAACCTGTTTCCCTAGTGTAGAATCAGTCAACAGCATTGGAAATGGAAAAGCAAGACTTGCTGGACTGTACTAGTTAGCTGTCGTCACTCCTCTTGCAGCTCAGGCTAACTAATGGTGTTTCTGTAATTGTCTGTCTACACATCTCCGACAAGCAGTCACTGTCTGGAATAAAACATATTCACACCTGAGCATGTGCATTACAATTAGCAAGCCCACACTCTTTCTGACTCATTAATGTCATTAATTGTAAACTCCTCACTAAAAGCTATGAGTCTTAAATCTTCCATGTGAATTTAGTACAGTCTGCATAGTCTGCTATAAAATGTCATACCTATGTCTGTGATCAGTGATCACATGGTATAGTGGCTTGTTCTCATTGTTATATGATTCAGAGCAGGAACCCAGTTACATGTACTTTATGTATGCATACAGTACACTATCTTGATTTTGGGAATCTTCCAGATTGCAATATGTATACTTTTGCTTTGGAAAAAACATGCTTTGAACAAAAACATGCTCATCATGTTGGTTCACACAAACACACACACACACACACACACACACACATGCATACGCACATACACACACGCACATACACGCACACACAATATAAAAAAATAAAGAAACGTAATGTAATATTTTATTTGTTAGATACAGGTGTAGATATAATATACTAGAGAGGTTCACAGGCACCTAACTGTTTACATTATATTTGCGTAATGTGGTAAATGCAGGTACAGTATGTGTTCAAACAGCCAGCCTTGAATGGAATGGTACTAATACACATTTGACGGTGTCCTGCTGGAGTGAGATACATGTTGATCAGGGACATGCAACAAATTAGCAACAATACAACATGTGTTTTATGTTTTGTTTGTTTGATGCTTCACGATTGATCATTCTTAAAAATACATGTAAACCTAAATGTGAATTGGATTATGTTTTATGTTTATGTAATACAGCTTCCCGACTTTTATTAAATGTATTAATTTGAAATAGTTTGGTCTTAATTAATTTTAAAGCGATAGCCTATAGTCACAGCAAGAAAGATTTATCCAGTTTTTATCACACTTTTTTTCTTCTTCTAAAATTATGAAATTTGGGTTTGGATTTGCCATAATTGATACAGTCATATATTTGATGTAGGTTTACCATGCATTTTGTTGTGTTTTTGGAGCTGAGTTGTTTGTCCCTAGTACTTTCGGTATAAGGTACAGCATTACAGTTGGCGATTGCTAAGAGATCTTATGGGAATGGATGGAAATGATGAACTAGTCTAATCTAGTTATTATTCTAGTGACACAGCTGTATATTACATTCCTTGCAAAAATTAATGCATTTGAGCACATCTTTGAATGTCCTCCCATTTGATTAACTTTCACAATAACCTTCTCTCCTACATTTTCTCTGCTTTGCAGCAACCTTGACACCGACAAGCTATCAGGTGGGTGCATGCTGCTTGGTTTTGTGGCAGGTTCTGCATACACCTTTTATTGTCAATATAAAAATGTTAGCACAGATCTACTGGCCTATATCGCAAATCCAGTTTAATTCCTAAGATAGTGCCCGCAGCCCGATGCCCCGAATAACATGAAAAAGGACCAGTAAATACTAGGGCTGCCCAGAATAAAACTATTGCATAATTTATTGGATGGGAATGGCAGATAGACGTCAGGGGAGGTTATATTCCATTACTGAAAGTCTCCTTCATCTTCATTCACTCATCCGTTTCCAATCACTGTTTGTTTTAAGGCAATGGCAGTCTTCAATACTAATGCATACTTAATGCAGTATAGTGTGTGACTTTTACAGTGTGAAAAAAATTTCATTTTAGTTTTTGAAAAATTGGTGTGTTTCTTTTTTTTATTTTTATGACGAGTCAAAAATGTGTTCATTATCACAATATAGTATTGATTATTAGAAGTCACTGCATCATCTAAAAGTGTTTATTGACAAGTTTACCAAGAAGATTGAAGGATGGGATTTGTTTTTGTAAATTTATTGATGGCTGGTCTCTTGTCTCCTCTTAGATTACTTTTCCCAGCATTTGGGAGAATATCTCAATGTTCTTTCAGCTCTAGACAGTCTGAATGTGGCTATTTTGAAAGCAATGGATAAAACTAAAAAGGTTAGTATTCCCCAGAACACATAATAGCATTCTATTTTGCAATTGTATTCTATTAATGTATGTCACATTTTTAGTGTGCATTTGTAAAAATTCTTTCATAATTCAGTCTGTACAGGTTTTTGGCAGTAACAAATGGTGTATGAATACAAAAACACAAATAATTACACACAGAGATGTGTTACAAAAGTGTTTATTGCAAATTTCATATTTAGAGAGAGAAGTCTGCCTGGAAAAAGTTTTGTTTTATGTCACAGACGTTGCCATGACTGCCATTTTCACGTTTTAATCCAGATGCATTATCTTTTGAGATGTAACATATTTAGACAACACTAAACTGCAGTTTCAGATATTATCCTTCCGTGTGAGACATAAACCCTCAGAAAAAAACATGAAATTATTGTAGCAGGCCAGGAATCAGATTACGCTGTGAAATATTTCCTCATAATTTTGTTACAATAGTAACAAAAGAGAACCATTTTAAAAAAGCAATAGACTGGAAAAAGTAATACATATTATTTGAAAATCTAAACCAATTGATGCAACCAGGAATAATTATGCTTCCTGACTTAAGTAGAGCACTTGTTCCATAGAGGGTTGTTTAACTGCCAGTAAGCATCTTTGGTTTGTCACGGACTGTTCTGGACTGCTAATCCCATGATGGCCTTCAGGGGATGCTTGTCATTTTAAGTTTTGACAAGGAGGTGCTGTAACATTTGTTAGCTGTAAAATGAGGCTCCTTCGACAATATCTTACGTATTGGGAGCAGCTGTTACATCTCGCATTAATATTCCCCAACCATGGTATTTGTATCGACAGCAGTGAATAACCTGCCATAGATGTTGACACACACAGAATTATCTTATTTATCTGCAGCTTTTATAAATGTGTTTGCTATAGAAGATACTAAATCCTTTATCTTCTTGGTGTATACCCTTTACACACCCCTCCCCCAACTCTCTCTTTTGCTCATGTTTTCCAGGAGTACCAGGGTTCAAGTGTGCTGGGTCAGTTTGTGACTCGGTTCATACTGAGAGAGACCTCCAGCCAACTGCTGTCCCTTCAGAGTTCCCTGCAGTGTGCAATGGAGGCTGTGGAGGAACAGAGCAGCCCTCCAAAGTTAGTATGGCTTATTAGTTTACCGTGTCCCATCGTCACCATGGCTATATGGAAGCCTCTACATCTCTCCTATCCAGTTTCACGGACATGGATTTAAGACTAGTCCCAGACTAAAGCAAAAATTCAATGAAGATCTCGTTTGAAAATATTTCTTCGGACTAGTCTTAATCTATGTCTGTGAAACCAGCCGTCCATGTCACATCAAGGTGTCGCTAATGTTCATTGGCATTTGCTTAGAAAGTTTTTTTGTTTTATTTTATTAACTTCAGAGAGTTTGTTCCAAAGGGAAACGGCAGGTCAGGAAACATTTTCTGAGATCCTCCTTCCGTCCTCTCACGAAACGGCTATAAAGAGCAGATAAATGAATATAGTTTTGGTTCAGAAACTGATTTTTAATCTCTCAGTTAGCCTTGACTACGGAAGCACAGAGCACTGCACTGTGTGAAAAAGACTTCAACAGTTTTAATTGAACTTCTCAAAACCGCCCAAATCTCCTCCCATTGTGGTGCCCGCTAACAGAGCTGGCACAGCACAGAGGCAGTCTGCCTGTCGCTGGTACAGCATGTGCGTATAACTCAGCAGAGTGTGCACAGCCCTCCTCTCACCCTGATCTCACTGGGTGCAATACAGAGATTATTGCCAGGGTGAATTACTGAGAGGGGACGAGGATGGGCTGAAGAGGGATGGGAGATGAACTCAGCTTCCGATGGGCGGAAAAAGGATGCCGTGATTCTGTGTGTGTGATTGTGTGTGCGTGCGTGCGTGCATGCATTTTCACTTTTGCATGGCTGTCGCAGTGGCCTTTGGGCTCCAGGCATGTCTCAGCAGGAGAATCTCCTAGAATACACTCCCTCTGCACTGTCAGCATGAGGCGGCACACACACACGCACGCACACACACGCACGCACGCACACACACGCACGCACACGCGCACACACACACACGCACACGCACACACACACGCACACGCACAGGCACAGAAGGAGAGATATGGGGAGATATGAGCACACTTTTTTTTAAACAAATCCGTTCCCCAACCTGCATACACACACAGACAAAAGATTTACTCTCCGGAACCAATATGTCTCTCTCTCTCTCTCTCTCTCTCTCTCTCTCTCTCTCTCTCTCTCTCTCTCTCTCTCTCTCTGGAGTGCATTCCAGTCAGACACCAGGTTAATTAACAGTGCTGGTAGATTTCTGAGCTCTGCACTTCTGGAAACCTAGTGCTCCTCACTATCTTTCCCTGCGTCGAGTCTGCCACCATCAGAGCCTCTGATTGATCTCAATTATTAATCCACGTCTTCGCCTCTCCCTACACACCGCCATCTCACCTGGCCTTCCGCTACTGTTAGTCCACCTCTTCTTCCCCGTGCCAATGCTGCCTGTCTCCTTTGCCGATAGGAAAGAGGGTAAGCCTATGGAGCTAACAGCCATGCAGAGGAACGGCAAGCGGTGTGGTCACAGGGTCCATAACAACCTGTCCTCAACGGAGCCATCGGCAGGCAACACGACCATAGGTATGATCAAGTCTAAATCCCCTCGAGGCTGTCTAGGGTCCGATGATGCAGCGTAGCCAATGGGTGTGTATGCAGATAGTATTGAGGGATCCCAGCTGCTATATTTGTATTGTACATGTAAGCAAGCTGCGCAGACCTATTGGTTCTGCGAGGTGTTCGATTGGTGTTTTAGCTAAAACAAGGGTTAAAAGGCCCTCAAAGACAACAGCTGTGTGTCGTCTTCGTGTTTGTTCCCACAGGGACATTTGTTTTAAACGTGGACCATGCAGGAAAAGGATGAATAACAATGAGGGTTTCTCTTGCGTCCAGGTGTTAACATGGAGAATGGCGAGAACTGGTGCTCCCAACTCAACAGGCTGCAGCAACTTCTGGACAAGCTGGAATGTCAGGTACTACTCGGTTCTCAGGTTCCGTGTCTGAAGTCATTTTACGGCTGCTTTGCTAGTCTGTGTTTATCAGCAGGCAGCCAAAGAAGGGACACGCTTGTAGTTCCAACAGGCATTGTGATGAACGCTACGTGTTGCCATGTCTCTGATATTTTATGGTTCTTCCGCCTACATCCTAAATGTACCCTCTGTTTCACACTGTTCATTTGATTTATTACCCACCTGTTTGTCTATATACCTTTATGCTGTTCCCGTCTAGTATTCCTTTAATGGTATTTTTCTTTTCCCATTTCACGGTTGGCAAAGGCCCAGAAGGACTTGCAGTGTAATTTCAATGCAGTTCATAAAAACCTGCAGAATGTTCTGAAATCCAATATCCTTCCACAGACTTCAATATTTCAATATACACTACAATGTCACAGACTATATGGACAGCGTATTGTCAATCTTGGGTATTTACTATTTAATGATCTTCTGGGTGTTTGAATACTTTGTGATTGCGGCTAGGATTTACTGTCAGGTAAAATTATCTGGATTTTTCTCAAAAAAGTAACTGGCAAGAGAGAGGTGCATACAATGTCATAACGTAACTGCAGTACGTTTATAATTAATTTACATTGCACATTTACTGTAGGCTATACTGCCTTTATGCTTAGTCCATACGGCAAATTACCTATGCAATTGTGACAATGCTCACTCACGCTAATAGCTATATATAGTGAGAAGCCAACCAACATACAGTAGTCATACATATCGATTGGATGCATCTACAACACTTCAACCACATCCAAAAGTCTGACTACAGATGCTTTAGATCAATACAAGGATATTTTGGGAATGTAACCATTTTTATAGTAAATGGGCACATTTATATAGTGCTTTTATCCAAAGTGCTTTACAGTACCTTTGCCTCACATTCACCCATTCATACACTGATGGTGATTGCTGCCTTGCAAGGTGCAACCAACCACCGGGAGCAGTTAGGGGTTAGGCATCTTGCTCAAAGATGCTTACAGGTCGGTCAACGGTGGGGTTCGAACCCATGACCTTCCATGGACCATCCTGTCCCCTATGACGTACATACATTTAACATCCTACTTCTTTTCAGAGTCCCAAGTTGGAGCCAGTGAAGGAGGACACACTGGCCAGTACATACAAATATGTAAGTCATCACTGACATTAATAGAGCCTTTTGCCTTGTATGTTGCAGCAATTACAGGATAAGATGGTAATAAACTATTAATGACACACTGGAAGCTTCCTGATGGTGCATATGTTGTATCATTTTCAATATGGTTATTTCAGTTTATCACAATTGTTACACAAAATGTTAAATTAAACAATTAATGTATACTTTGCGTGCTCTATATATACATAAATATATATATATATATATA
>JAODUH010012914.1:0-28368 GCA_027564835.1 Typhlichthys subterraneus | reverse complement strand
AACAGTGAGAGCAGAGGACACAGCTTATTGTTTAATAAACAGTTGAACTGAACAGTATTGCCCTGTTTATTTTGTTTATTTGACTTACACTTTTGGATGTTGGTACAATAAAATTTAGGAAAGAAAATAGCTTAAATGTAGTGAACTACTTTTGCCGTGTTACATGTAGCGTAGTTTGCTACATTTCTTTTGGGGTAGCTTCTGTGTAGTTAAGCTTCATTTAACGCAGAGTATCTGGTAGCTTAGCTCACTACATTTTCAATGTAGCTTGCCCATCACTGCGTATTGTGTCATTTATGAGATAATTTGGGTTACATGTGGGTGGATCGGTAAACAGTTTGACATTTCTATAATCTACCAGCTTGTGAAGGTGGGTAGTGGGCAATAGGGACAGTGATTCAAACTGCACACATTGGCTGTTGTTTATGTCAATACATTCCCACCAGCCACAAGCCCATGGCTATACTGTACTTAAGCTTGCTATGATTAATGTCCAGCATATGTTACAAAGGCTGCAGGTGTTTTTTGTGGTCCAGTGAGGGAGTGACACATCTGCAGTAATTAAGCCTTGTTCTGGGGCAATATGGTGCAACACTAGCAGTAAAGAATTGCTGGTTATATGTTCGTGAACTCGCGCTTAAAACTAGCCTGAAATGTTTCTGCAATAAAAGAAGTTACATCAAATAGTTAACCTGACATGCCATGTTATCATAAGTCCATCTGGGAAGCCGTACATGGAAACTGTTTGTGAATGGCAGGTACTTTCAAAAAATTACTTGGCAGTTGATTGGATGAACCATCTGGTTGTTTTCTCTGTCGGCACACCTAAACCACACCTGTATAGCTATCAATACAATGCTGATTGGAAAGTTCAGTTGCTACTCGGACACATTCAAATTGATTCCTAGGCTTTCCAGACTGATTATCACTGTGAAATTAAACTGAAGTTTTTGAGATCAGGATGGTCTCGCTAGGCTATCAAACAGTGGCTACAGTCATTAAAGTTATTTATCCTAAACATGCTCTAACTTAACATGTTCGCCTATGGAATGATCTTTGAGTCTAACCAATCCAAAGCAAACTAATATAAAGTTTCCACGTGCATATTAAGAAAGAATTGGCATTACAAAAAACAACACGTTCTCATTCCCAACTCGTCAAAAATTGCAGCTTGGTCAATGGCCTTTGTCGTCAATTTTCGAAGCGTTAGAAAACCTTTGGCGTCGTAGGATGAAGACTTCGGTCATTGACTGTTACAGCAAGATTACGGAGTTACCACCGGTTAAATTTTTAGCTATATGGGCATGCAATTTCTACGCAAGTATTAGCTCCTGGTTGTAGATAAGTAATGAATATACAATCGAGACATGTTAAAATGTAATTACTGGAAATCATAGGCTACACAGCCTATACCGAAATATAACTGAAACCTTTTAATGTTATGATTTCAGGTAAATACATTTTAACATGTCTCGATTGTATATTAATTATTTATCTACAACCAGGAGCTAATACTTGCGCTGAGATTGCATGCCCATGTAGCTAAAAATAAATCGGTGGTGGGAACTCCGTATCCTTGCCATAACAGTCAATGACCGAAGTCTTCATCCTTGACGCCAAAGGCTTTCTAACGCTTCGAAAATTGACGACAAAGGCCATTGACCAAGCTGCAATTTTTGACGAGTTTGGAATGAGAACGTGTTGCAAAAAAGACCCGATCAGTCCTCAAATCCAGTAAGGGGCATATAAATAAAACATCCATCTGCTTTGGTTTTTTCCTATTTGGACAGGGAACAGATAAGAACAAATGGTAACATGTCATGTCTTGTCCCAACAGTGTGGTCTACCAGGATGGGTTCTATGGGGCTGAGATATACGTAAGTCAAATTTCTCTACTTCATGTCTACAAAATATGTTATGGCAGGTTATGGTGGCATTAGCATAAAGAGTTCAGAGTAAAGCTCTCCTCCTCTCATCTCCTCAGGGAGGCTATGCAGCCTACAGATATGCCCAGCCAGCAGCGACAGCTGCCGCTGCGTACAGTGACAGGTACGGCTTTACAACACTTTATAACAATGCTTTAAGTCCAACATTCTGTATGGGTTGTGTTGCTGACATCAACTATTCCAAATTACCCTCAAACAATTCATCACGACAGGGTTAATAACATTTACCCTAACCTATATTATATAATGAGTAATTTAATGTGATATCATCTCACTGATCCTCTGAAAACACAAAGGTAAACGATTTAAAATGCTATCCTGTGGCTCATGCATGGAGGATGGTGGGGTTATCACCAAGACATAGTTCCATTGTTCAACCCCCTCATCACCCCCTCCCTCCAATGTCCTCAGTGTGCCCAGATACAGTGGGCAGCTGCCCTCAACCTTCCGCTGGCTGTTTATTCACCTACATAAAAAGTGGTCTGTGTGTGTGTGGGCATGTGTGTGTGTTGATAATAAATTAGCACGGCATGGAGCCTGTAAACTTGTAAGCCTGTACTACTTGATAATGTTAGATTTATATATCTCTATAGGTCTCTGTAGGTTGTGTAGGTCTCCCAAGGTACCTACATTCGTACTGTAAGGGCAGGGCTTGTATTATGTTATAAGGGAGGGCTTCTAGGCAGGGTTTAGGCAGTGGATGACACACACACAGTTAGTGAGATGTGAATGACACTTGTGTTTATATTTGTGGGACACACAAACCCCCCCCGCATACACACACACACACACACACACACACACACACACACACGCACACTTCCTCAGCCTTCCATCCTATTTGATCACACCATGTCCTCCTTTATCATCATCATCATCGTCTTCATCTTCTTCATCTTCATCTTCTGCATCCTGCTATCTTTTCACCCATAGATGTCACCCTCTGGGGGAAAACAAAGCAAGGGAGGGATGAAGTTAGATACAAGAGGATGGAGGGATTAGAGGAGGACAGAGAAGGAGGGGAGAGATTCATACTGAGGCACTTGTGGCAAACAGAAAGCTCATGAATGCAGATGGAGAGAGACATGGAATAGGAACTAGGAGGGCACAGGGCAAGATAGGCCATGAATGACAAGAGCTTGGAGGAGAGCTCTCCCCTTGTCTTTCCTCCTCTTCTCCTTATTTACTATACTGTCGAATTCTATTCCTCTCCCCGTTCATCTAATGTTGCTTTTTTTCTTACCCTTCCACTCCCCTCTCTCCCTGTGCTGCAGAAGATAAAACACTCATCCCTTCTTCCTCATAAATTGGAGTGGATGAAACAAATCATTGCAAACCTCACCTTTACGACGTACATTTATAGGGAAACATCGATTGCATTTCTGTCCCGCAGGCCGGTCTTTAACATGACAGTGAGGGGAAAATGATTATAGAGCTCTCCGGTTAAAATCGACACCTTGGCAGCGGTTTACGTGACTGCATACTCCAAGATGATACGTTATCAAACCTATGTAGAACAGTTTTAACGTCCAGTGGTTAGAGGAAAAACAATTAGCACTGTCTTCCCCAAAATCATGGCCGGTCGCCTGTTCATTTGTCCTGTTTGGTCAAGTCTGTATAGTTTTATGATTCAGGAGTGAATCAGAGTGATTCGAAGAGTTTCACAGATTTGATTTTAAAAACATCTTGTTATTGTAGTAAAGGTTTGTCATTATATTGACATTCATGCATGGCTTATTTTTGGGTCTGTTTTGCAGTTATGGTCGTGTCTATGCAACAGCTGATCCTTATCACAACACAATCGGGCCTGCAGCCACATACAGTGTGGGCACAATGGTGAGTCCTCGTCAGCACTGCTGTTTAGAGGCACACTGCTTGATGATGCCATTGTATCGCTTCTGCTGCTCTTTGCAGACATAACTGTCCACCTGTGTGTGTCTGTCAGAGAGGAGTAGGGAAGGGTGCAATGTGAGTGTGAGCAGCTCTCAGCGAGAGTATAGTATGTGCTGTCAGAGCTTCAAACCAGAAGGCAGCTTGTAAAGTTGGTTTCAACCATAAAAAAACACTAATCAAGGAGTGTGCCTTTAAATGTTATGAATGATAAGATTTATGAAATGTGATTTGTGCTGCTGCTGTTTAGTCTTGTATACTATGTAAGTCCAGGGTGAGTTGACATTATTTTAGTTTAGTAATTTTTTTCATGAAATTATCACTAATTCAAACAAAAACAATTCAGTTCAATTTCCCACCAGCTTCATAAAGTAGAGATTTTTGTGTGTATAATGTAAGTAAGAGTTTAAATTTAAAAAAATAACCAATGACTGCCTTTCTGTTTCATGTTGAGAGGTGCGCAAATATGGTAGGCAGGTTATACTTTTTTAGTTTTAGATAGAAGATTAATGTATCAGTTGTTCCTGCAATTGGTGTATTTCCTTATTCTATATATACATTTTAATGTTAAATGTGAGTTCTTGCCACTTCAGTAAATGAAAAAGAGATGTTGCCTTATTCTCAAACTCCCCATTCAATTTCATTGGCTAAAGCTATGGAATCCAATGGAGACCGTGTACTTCTCCATACACAGAGGAACGAGTCTCTGAAAGTTTCATATAAGGAGAGAGAAATGTTTGAATTTATGATGTTTGTTTTTAGCTAGCTTTGCAGCTAACATCAAAGATGAAAAATTAACTCAGAGAACCCCCATAAGGTGGGGGTGGGGAATACATTTAGCTGGTGTGGTAAAGGAACTTCCCTCCCAAGGATGAGCCAGTGTTTAGCAGCTATTTGAGATGAGCATATGATAGCGAGAGAGAGTCAAAGGCAGGGAAAAAAACACTTAAGACCAACCCCTTCAATCACCACCCCTCCCCCTAAACCTCAACCCCCACCACTTTCATGCAGCTGCTAGCTAAATGCCTTCATTAATTATGACAATTTTTTGCTTCTCATTTACTTAATTAGAACTGTAGCCTGTTTTATTTCCTCCCTCTCTTTCAATTTGTTTCTTAAAATTTTCCTCCCCTCTTCCCACGCCACAACATTTCTGAAACAAACGTATTCAACTTCACCCCACCTACACAGTCTGTAGCTCAAATTGAAACATAAATGAAAGCCCTCTTGACAAAGAAAGAATGGACTGACAAGAATTGCATGGCGGGAGGAGTGAATTTTGAGTACTTTAATTTCCTTTCATTTGAGTTCAAGGACTTAATTTATGAAGTAACTTTTTGGTCTTCTTACGGGATAAACAACTATTCAAACTGAGTAATTATAAGACATCCACAGTTAACTGCATTTGCTCATTCCTTTTTTCTCCCAAGATTGTGGCAGGCATTTTATGCATGCCATGCAATATTAGCTTTTTCCCTGGTCAGGAAAAGCCCCACAGACCAGGATGTGGTATTTGATGGTCAGCATACATGGTGTGATGTGTGGTATAGATCCAGTCAAGGGTGGAGCACAAGACAAATCCAATCTACTCACTGAGTCAAGAAACCATGTTGTGCTCATGAGAAGATAACAAGAATATTATACTGCCTTACTCCATTTGATTAACCTATTTATAGCAGTGTTATTAACTTTAATTATTGCAAATAGGTAATGCCTTATTTAAAATGTAGGCCCTCCATATACGGGGAAGAAGCCTAATTTGGCAATAATAAGGAAATGATTCAGGTACATCCTGATTGATTCAACTAGTTCTCCAATATTATAATACAGAATGACTCTCTGAATGAAAGGAGACAACTGGAATAGGGGAGGAACATTTCTTGGGGAGAGAAGAGAGGAGAATATCTAATATTTATAATATGAGCCAAGGATCCTATATTGAATACTGATTGGCATTTTTCATCTTTGACGTTGCAGGCTAGCCTATACAGAGGAGGGTGCAGTCGCTTCACTCCCTACTAGAAAGAGGCCACGCTCTCTTCCCCAGCAAAACAAACTTAATAAAAAACAACTATGAAAACATCTGTCACTAAACATCACTTTGTCTTTTGATGGAAAAGCAAATCCAAAAAAATCTCTGTGGCAAGGTCTCAGGGGTGAGACATGGAAGAATTGACTGGTACAACTAAATGTTTTGGTGTCTTTCTTTTACCTGCTATCTCATCTCCAAGTCAGCTCCATTGGGGAGGCCCAATAGTGGCATTAGTTTAATTCCATCTAATTTCCTCTGCTTTATAGAATCAATTAGTCATTTGCCTCTTGTACATTAAGGGTAGTAATGTTCAGCAAATATTTTTTATTTTTTTTGCCAATTTCATTTTATTAAGTAAATTAAATGGCCATGCCAACCCTTAAGAAAATTGCCATGAATCTAGCTGAGCTGTTTCAGTGTGACTTAATGGGGCTTAGAGCAGTTCAGCCGAAGTGTGGAATTTAAACAAAATGGCTACCAGGAAGTGATGCATCACGGCATGCGACGAGTGTAGAAAGTGATGCATTACAGATTCTGAGGCAGGATGATGTGATGTATTGCAGAGTGTAGAACCAGAGCTATGGCGCCATTGCAGAATAGGCAGCAATGTGTTGGAGTCTATTGATCGCTGGCACGGTTCCAGAGATGGGAGCTATCCCATCACCACTGAATGGTTTTAAAGTTGAAACTGACATTCTGTTCACACAAAACCTCTCACAGTCTCACATGCACAGCATGATGAGCAATAATACTGCATGTTTATTGTTAAAATAGAGGCTGTATATGTTTACTTTATGTAATCTTCCCACACCATGTCTATGATGCTGCGAGTGTTTCTTAAAAAATCGGTGTTGTGTAAAGACAATGAATATGAATATGAATATGAATGCTTCCCCACTCTATTGTTGCACATGTGCTATATTATATATTATAAGTAAATTAGGTAATGATTGTTCAGACGTCTGAGGACACTTAGCCTCAACCATAAAACATTTACATTTGAACAAATGTATTTGTATAATACCTCTTACTGTAACTCCATCAACATTACGTATTGGCATTGAAATTGTAAGTATGCACATTTTACGGGTAACTACTCTGTCTGTAAATGATGAGAGTGTTTAATAATATCAGGAAGGGTAGAACATCTGCTTATCTCTTGTGAGTGGTACCCATATGTATTGATGTGGGATGGAACCAGCTAACAGACTCACTAGAAACCAAAGATTGTTCTAGAGAACTGACATATTACAGCTATATGAGTTCAGCTTCTGTTAGCATTCAGAGGAGGGGAAGGGTGTAGAGGCAGGGAGGAGACCCTCTTGTAGCTCCATATCGATTAATCCTTATCTCGAGGCATTGATCTCAGCTCCTCAGAATCGTAAAAGGAAACAGGTTGGAGTCTGACAACAATTTGTGAGGTTCCTCTCCTCCCAGCTGAACCTGGCCCCCGGAGAATCTATTGAGTGTCACGTAAAAGACAGAAATACAGCATCCTCAATGCAAGCGCAACATCCCTCAATGGCTGCACTGTGATTAGTTCTTGTGTGACCTGCAGCTCTCATCTGGGCTCTGTAAAGAGCAGCTATGGAGCGAGAAAATGGTCAGCTCTGTCTTTGCTTCTGCTAGATTGACTCTCAAGGTCACTGGCAGCCAGCATCCCTTATTAAGGTGTGTTTTAAACACAGATAGCTTGGTGGTGTCAGGATGGTATAACAGAATGAAGGGGCATTCAGAAAGCATAAGGCTGCTCCCAAACAATAAGCCCCCATTCCGACAACCTGCCCCTGCAGTCTGCCAGAGGAACAGGCTTTCTCCTAATCCCAGCACTCATTACTTCCCCTTCCATACTGGTCACCACAAACACACTGGCCTCCCAGTATATAGCCTGTGCTCCTGTTGTGTGTGATGGAGTCGTAAAGACGAGAGTCAGTAGCAGCAGAGGAAGAAAGGGACAGTTTGTGAAGTGGCAATTTACCCCCCAGATTAGAGATAAGAGAGTTAAGTCAATAAGCACTGATCTCATTTGAAGATACACCATACTGACTGGCTGGCACACACACACACACACATGCACGTGCACGCATGCAGGCTGATACACACACACGCACACATACACTTTTGGTAAATTGCCATCACCTCTCTCTCTCTCTCTCTCCCTCTCTCTCCCTCTCTCTCTCTCCCTCTCTCTCTCCTAATAAGGCATTGTTACAGTAAATATGATTAGATAAAACCCTATCAGTGCTATTTCTTTGGTCATATAGAAGTCAGTGCCTTCCAAAATAAAGCATGTTACCGCGCATTGTGCACTCTGCTAAATTATGTTTTCCTTATACCGTGTGGGCTGCTGAACTGTATTTATGCCGTTAGGTGCAGCATATGCAACCTTGTAAATAATTCAAAAGACTTCTGGTTTTATTCTGAGCAGGTGCTCTGAAATAGAAGCCAGTTACTTGTCATACAGGGAGCTAGTTTGGAATACTTTATGTTGTACAGTTGATTACAATGTTAACAGTAAATCCATACTGATTTTCAAATGTTATGATGCATAAGCCCCAAACATTTAAGGAGCACTATAGTTAAAAAGTTATTAAGAGGTTAGGGTTAGATACATACGAATAATATGTTTGGCCCCCAAAAATGCTCTAGGGTTCCTGGACCACAGTTTGGGAACTGATGTCACCCAAACCATCCAATCAGGACAGAATGTACTCAATATAATCAGTGGTGATCGGATCATAAGGATGTAAATAATATTCTGCATTTTCATTTAACATTCTTGCATAGATTTTGTTTTCTACACCTTGCATACTATACTTGTATTGTATTATATTTATAGAAAAACATGTTCTAATATTTATTAAACCTGTTATATGGATCATTAGGTTCTTGGCCTATAGAAAAAGAAAATATGCAGCAGATGTTCTTTCTTTTCTGTAAAGTTATATATCAATGATTATGGGTTACATAATGTTTGTGTTTTCTTTAACAAAAACATTTAATGTTTAAATCATTTTTTTTCTCTCATGCTATGAATACCATTGTGTCTGATGTGTGTTGCCTGTGCGGTATGATTGTTAGCCATTTTTACAGTATCTGTGTCAACAGCAGTGTAGTTTAGATTAACTGTACATTGACACTGTTGTTTTTGAAGTCGCCTTTCCCTGTCCATTCCAGAAAGTGGTGAGCACCAGTTTTAACAACTTTTTGTCTATTTATTTGGTCACGAGGATATTCAAATATAGCTCCTGGACAGACAAAACTGACGGTAAATGTGAATGTGTCAGAGCTGTAAGAGCAAACCCATAAGAATATTTATCTTTGCTTTCAACCATTAGGAAATGTCTTTACATGGCACATTTTGATCATGATTGGCAACACACACACACACACACACATTATATATATATGTGTGTGTGTGTGTGTGTGTGTGTGTGTGTATATACAGTATATACTCTGTACTGTATATAGCCTTAGCCTATTCATGATTTTGATTGATTCATGATTAATTAGGCCACCGTAACACATGTAGCCTATATTATAGAATAGAATCCAGGCTAACAATAGTCTGCTACAGGCTCGCCATTTGTGTGTTTTGATTTTTGAATTTGATTGGTCAGATATTCTGTCCACTTCACCAATATCAAAACATAGACATGATCAATGTGACATGGACGTCTTCCTTCATATTTTCAGGAGAAAACGTACATTAGTAGTTTTAATTGGCTAACAAATTGTACATGTCACGGCTCCCTCTGAGTCTCGTGGCTCGGGCAGACTTCGGTGCTCGTCATTGCCGAGCTACTAACCGCTGCCACGCCCCCCTTGTTTTGTTCTGTTTGGTTTTACACACCTGTGTTTCATGTATGATTATTGATGTGTGTATGTAAGCCCAGCAGTTTCTGTTTGCTTTGTGAGTTATTGATTTTGCAGCAAAGCACGCTGTCCGTCGCTATTCTGTTCTGTAATTTGTTTCTGATTAACGGTCCTATTAAAACATACGGTTGTTCTCATCACCTTGTTCTGCGCCTGACTCCTTCCCCGCCAATACCCCGTTACAGAATAACTCACCGTCTTCCTTCATAGAGTCAGCAGGACCAGGGAACATAAGTGGAGTGGTAGAGAGAGTCCTAGAACACGCCAACATGCTGGCCAAGATGGGCTAAGCTATGGACTGTGTCCTCCACACTGTACAGCGCCTGGAACGAAGTGGCCACGAGTCCTCTCAGCCTACCCCGCCACCAGAACCTTCCTCCACCGGTTCGGAACCAAGTAGGATACACCTGTCTCTCCCGAGGAAGTACGATGGGGCCGCCACTCGCTGCCAAACACTTAACTAACAAACAGAATAACATAGAATGAGGTGTGAATGTCTGTAGGTGTAAGCACTGAATATACGTGGTGCGTGTTGCATGCTAACTAAACAAATAAGCTAACCAAACAAAGAAACAAACCAACCAAACAAGCTAAGAGACAAACCAAGCTAAGAAACAAACCAAGAACAACATGTGTGGTGCCAGGAGAGTCACACAGACATTGTTCTGGAACACACCTATATAATTGGCATGCCCAGGTGACCTTAATCAGCAAAATTAGGGCCTACCCAGCCAATCAGGACCAAAGGACTGCTAAAACAAGGCAGGGCCGTCACACCGGGAAAGCCCTGGAGTGGGCCAACACGATCTGGAGTGAGGGAGGAGCTGTCGTGGGGAACTACGATGAGTTTGCCCGGATCTTCCGAGCCGTTTTCGATCATCCTCCTGAGGGAAAAGAAGCGGGCGAACGACTCTTCCACTTGAGGCAAGGGAACAGAACAGCACAGGACTTCGCCCTGGAGTTCCGTACCCTTGCCGCGGGATCTGGGTGGAACAAGCGGGCCCAGATTGACCACTTCCGATGTAGCCTGCGCGATGACGTCCGACGGGAACTCGCCTGCCGTGACGCGGCTCACACCTTCGATCAGCTGGTGGACATATCCATCCGGCTGGACAATTTACTGGCTTCCAGAGGACGTTCGTTGAAAGATTTGCACGTGCCACCACCTCCCACCGCACACCCCGTGCCAATGGAGATAGGCGGGGCAGCCTATCGGGAAGGTGGTGGGCAACAAGACCGATGCCAATCATGTGGCAAAAGAGGTTCGGGGTTCGTCCCGTTCCGAGGGTGGCAGACAGGGAACTCTCAGGTCACCCCAGGTAGGCACCACTCGCGACCAGGTAGAACCCTCTGCTGTGCATTTGTTCTCGTTTGTTTCTTTTCCTGACTTTCCTGTGGTTCCCCAGTGTAAGGCACTAGTAGACTCAGGTGCAGCTGGGAACTTCATAGACAAGGCTTTAGTGCTCCAGTTAGGCATTCCCTTAAAGCCTCTAGCTGTTCCGCTACCTGTCAAGGCCCTTGACAACCGACCGCTAGGGTCGGGTCTCGTTACAGAGGGTACTACACTGGGTTACCATGGTTACCCAGGGAAGTCATTGGGAGCAGATTACGTTTCATGTTATTAAATCCCCCGATTTCCCTGTTGATTTAGGGCTTCCCTGACTCACGTTGCATGACCCTACCTTTTCTTGGCCACAGAGGGTTCTGACAGGGTGGTCGCGAGAGTGCCAAGGCAGGTGCCTAGATGTTTCCATTAGAACAACTACGGTGGAAAGTCCAGACGTTGTCTCCGCCGTGCGTATTCCCCCCGAATAACGGGATTTGGCACGTGTCTTCTCAAAAACACAGGCGGCTATTTTACCACCACATCGCCTGGGAGATTGCGCAATAGACCTTCGGGCTGACGCGGTGCCTCCCCGGAGTCACATATATCCACTGTTGCGGGCGGAGATGGAGGCTATGGAAACCTACGTCTCTGAATCTCTGCGTCAGGGATTTATACGTCCCTCAACTTCCTCCACCTCCTCGAGTTTCTTTTTTGTGACGAAGAAGGATGGGGGTTTACGCCCATGCATTGATTACCGTGCGCTTAACCAGATCACGCTTAGGTATCGCTACCCTCTACCTCTGATTTCTACCATAATCGAATCAATGCATGGAGCCGCTTCTTCACAAAATTACACCTCAGGAGCGCTTACAACTTCATATCAGGGAAGGGGACGAGTGGAAGACGGCATTTAGCACCACTGCAGGCCATTATGAATAACTGGTGATGCCATATGGTTTGATGAATGCTCCATCGGTCTTCCAATCCTTTGTGAATGATGTGTTTAAGGACATGCTTGGTCGTGGTGTAGTGGTCTACATTGACGACATCTTGGTGTACTCTGCTACCCGTGCTGAGCATGTGGCCCTGGTTCGCAAGGTACTTGGGAGGCTGCTGGAGCATGATCTCTATGCCAAACTCAAAAAATGTCTGTTCTTCCAGCAAGCCGTCTCCTTCCTTGGATACCACATTTCCGCCTCAGGTGTGAAGATGGAGGGGGACCGTGTTTCAGCCGTGCGTGATTGGCCAACCCCCACTACTGTTAAGGAGGTGCAATGCTTTCTGGGTTTTGCCAATTATTACAGGAGGTTTATTCGGGGCTTTGGCACAGTCGCAGCCTCCATCACCTCCCTGTTGAAGGGTGGGCCAACCCGACTGCACTGGTCCACTGAGGCGGACAGAGCCTTTAGTGCCCTCAAGGCTCGGTTCACCTCAGCCCCGGTACTGGCCCACCCGGATCCGTCATTGCCGTTCATTGTCGAGTTTGACGCTTCCGAGGTTGGGCTTGGCGCAGTCCTGTCCCAACGCTCGGGCACGCCCTCCAAGCTCCGCTCCTGTGTCTTCTACTCCAAGAAGCTCAGCCCGGCGGAGCAGAACTATGACGTGGGTGATCGGGAGCTGCTGGCTGTGGTTAGGGCCCTGACGGAATGGAGGCACTGGCTCGAGGGGGCTAAACACCCTTTTCTCGTCTGGACGGACCATCGTAACCTGGAGTACATCCGGGCAGCGCGGAGGCTGAAACCTCGTCAAGCCAGGTGGGCGTTGTTTTTCACCTGGTTTGATTTTGTTTTGTCCTACAGACCAGGCACGAAAAACGTGAAGGCGGACGCGCTTTCACGGCGTGCCGAGCCTTCTCCATCTCAGTGCCCAGCTGGGCGTCGGTACGTACCGCTCAATGTCCGTGATTGCCTCATCCACTGGGCCCACACCTCACCTGCCTCTGGTCACCCAGGGATTGGGCGCACAGTAAGTTGCCTGGCCGATAAATACTGGTGGCCCATGTTGGCCAGGGACGTGAGGGTTTACGTCTCCTCCTGCTTGGTGTGCGCCCAGTGTAAGGCACCTAGACACCTACCAGTGGGTAAGTTGCTCCCCTTACCGGTTACACAACGTCCATGGTCCCTGTTGTCTATTGACTTCCTCACTGACCTTCCTCTGTCTCAGGGCCATACCACCATCCTGGTCGTTGCGGACCAATTTTCGAAAGCCTGCCGCCTCCTTCCCATGCCTGGGGTCCCCACGGCCCTGCAAACAGCGGAAGCCCTGTTTACACGTCTTCCGACACTATGGAGTGTCGTCTGGGGGTCTCGGTCAGCCTCACTTCTGGCTTCCTCTCCTCGACGTGGCACTCCTCCACGGGCATGTCACCCTTCCAGTGCATGCTTGGTTACCAGCCGGTCATGGCGCCGTGGCATCAGAGTCAGACTGGCACTCCGGCCGTTGACTACTGGTTCCGTCGCGCTGAGGACACATGGTCGGTCGCCCATGTGCGCCTTCAGCGTGCGGTGCGTCGCCAGAAGTCGGCTGCAGACCGTTGACGCAGTGACACCCCAGTCTTTGTGCCGGGTGACCGGATCTGGCTCTTGACCCGGAACCTGCCCCTCCGCCTGACTTGCAGAAAGCTTGGTCCGCGGTTTGTGAGGCCATTTAAAGTCCTGAGGAGAGTGAACGAGGTAACCTATAGGTTGTTGCTCCCCCCTGACTATCATATTAATCCATCCTTCCATGTTTTCCTCCTCAGGCCGGTGGTGGTTGGCCCGCTCCAGGAGTCTGAGGTGCGGAAGGTTCCCCCGCCCCCTCTAGACGTGGAGGGAGAACCGGCCATTGTGGACTCGCGGCGCCGGGCGGGGGGCCTTCAGTACCTCATGTAGTGGGAGGGGTACGGCCCAGAGGAGCGCAGCTGGGTGCCTGTGGCGGATGTCCTCGACCGGTCCCTGTTACGGAATTTCACCGGCGTCGTCCAGATAGCGTTGCTCCACGTCCCTGTGGTCGTTCCCGAGGTCGCCAGCGGCGCGCTGCCCTCGGGAAGCTTGGAGCTTGGAGACGTCTAGAAGGGGGCTCTGTCACGGCTCCCTCTGAGTCTCGTGGCTCGGGCAGACTTCGGCGCTCGTCATCGCCGAGCTACTAACCGCTGCCACGACCCCCTTGTTTTGTTCTGTTTGGTTTTACACACCTGTATATCATTTATGATTATTGATGTGTGTATGTAAGCCCAGCAGTTTCTGTTTGCTTTGTGAGTTATTGATTTTGCAGCGAAGCACGCTGTCCGTCGCTATTCTGTTCTGTAATTTGTTTCTGATTAACGGTCCTATTAAAACATACGGTTGTTCTCATTACCTTGTTCTGCGCCTGACTCCTTCCCCGCCAATACCCCGTTACAGTACAAGTTGCTTATTTTATTTGTTTATTTGTTTTAAACTAGATAACTAATAACTTGTGATGTTACCTGCTGATATCTGTATAGAAATGTGTCTTTCCCCTACCATTGAATCGTGTTTGGGTCTATACTGTATGCGGGCCAGTAGCTAGATTGTAGCGTCAAACAGAATCCCAGCTCTATCCCACTGGTGAAGAGAGTCCCTGCCTCGCATGGCTGCGTGGGAGGCCATTAAATGATGGCACATTTAATTGGCTCTGTTAATGCACACATTTGTAAAATGGCACCACGAGCCGCCATCCAGAAACAAAATGTCTGACTCAGAAATTCTCTCTACCTTACTCGTTCTCTCTTGGCCCTACAGTGTTTCCCTCAAATCCACTTATATAGTACATATAGTATATACACGTATATATGTGTGTATGTATACAGTATATATATATACACACACACACACACAGTTGTAGTGAATATGCATGTATAGTATGTACATGCTGCATACCCCATTGGACCACGGGTCAGGGTGCAATACACAAAAGTGATCTATTCTGTACATCTCTGAAATCAGTCTGGATGGTAAATCACTATTGTGACTGTAGTAGTAAGCCACATAGAATGCATTCCTCCATGGAAGTACAGGTGACAGTACACCAGTCGACAGACTTATGAACCATCTGGGGTTACAGTATCAAACCAGCCACACGGGACCCAATTTAAGGGCCACACATTTTTCATAAACCTATACTGTGACTTCTAATGTCAAAGCAGAGTTGAGGTGCAGATAAAAGGGGAACAACAAAGCAATCTCCAGAGGACATTTCATGTCTGTGTGGTTCTTTTTTTTTTTTTTTTGTTGACGCAGTTGTTCAAATTTGTACTTGCATATTTCTGAGGTACAGGTTTTCCAAATTATAATTTAAAAAATATATTTCATATGGACAAGAACCAAGCAGGCATCTGTTATTGAAATTCTCTCTAAAATGTGTTCCTACCTCATGTACTGCAGTGTAATGTGTGTTACTGCATTCTTTGGTAAAGTTTCCACATTCCGTTTTTTATTTGTTTTTACAGATATATAAAAATGCCTAGGATCGGCATCAATATTTAATCATACATGCGTCCTTCTACCCAAAAGACATTCACATTGACTCAAAATCAAAGTAAGTCACTGATGTTGTATTGTCAGTATTAGGTAGAACGACACACTTAGCTATTATCTTATCTTATTAAGACCAGCACACCTTATATTTAAAGAAATCCCTTCCGCCAAGACTCTTTCATGTATGTTTCCATTACGTAGAGTAGGCATTTCACTTCTAAATTTAGTTAATCTCATTGTGATTTCACGTCTGTTCTTTGAGGAGGATAAGAGAAGATTGTCGTCATTCTTCTTAGCTGAAGCTTGCATGCGCTCGCATACACACACACACACATACAGTACGCAATATATTAGGGGGAGCATTTGGGTGGTTTTCTGGGAGATATTAGCCCCTGTCCCCCCAGTTCTCTACAGAATGTTCTATAGTTCCTTTTCTACATGGCTCCTGTGAGTTTGCATGGAACCGTTCTCTTTAAAACAATACCAAACACATTGCGTCTAGGGAAGTGCCCCACTTGCCGAGAAGACAGAGGGCTGTTATTGGCTGTGACCGTTGTGGAGTGGTGCATCTGTGAGGGCCTTCTCTCTGCTGCACAGAGAGAGAGAGACACATGCAGCTCTCTCTCTCTCTCTCTTTCTCTCTATCCAGAGGGGCAGGACAGGGGACTACAAAGTATTGCTGGAATTAAACCTGGCTCCCCTGTTCTTCCCTCTGAAGATCCACTGGACCTGGCACTCATCTCCTTCAATTAAAGAGCTTCTGTCAAGAGCAGCGCCCCCAGAAGCAACTCCTGCTGTCTCACTCAACCTGCCTTATTTCTCTTTCTTCTTCGTTAGTTAGTGTCTTGTACACATACTCTACTGCTGCTGTATGCATTAATACAGTCTTCATACTCTCAGAACAGTTTATTTATGTATGGGGTGGTTTCTTTTCTGTTAGTCCCGTAGTATTTGTATGCAATTACGTTGTTGGGATTGTTGATTTCAAAATTAACTATATTTTGCTGTGGATTTAAAATAAAATTTCTACTGTACCCTTTTATTTCTTTTTTATTTTTGTTTTTATTTTACTGTCAGGGCTATTCAACGGTCCTGGAGGGCCGCACCCTGCATGTTTTAGATATCTCCCTGCTCCAACATGCCTGCATCAAATGAACGTGTTGTCATCAGGCTTCTAACAACCTTGAATCAGGCGTGTTGGAGCAGGGAGAGATCTAAAACATGCAGGGTGCGGCCCTCCAGGACCGGAGTTGAATAGCCCTGCATCTAGTGCAATGGAGAAATAGGGTTTGCTTATTTTTGTGTCTAGTGGAAAACAAAGATTTATAAAAAATGTATTTTTCCCATTCTTACTTTCCCCATAAATGCTACGTAGATGGAGCCCTAATGTACACTGACTTGCATATTTTCTCTTTTTTAGTAAAAGAAAGACTTGAGGGATGAGAACAGATGGACATCAACAAAAAAGACGAGAACAACAGACATGAACACAGGAAGGACATTATAAAAGATCAACTAAAATGCAAAGAGACAGTATATCTTAAAGGAAACCCTCTGTCAAGGTTTAAAGGATCTTTAAATGGAAAGACGAAGGATATTTTGGCACTATAGCAAAAGATCTGAACCACAGAACTGCTATAAGGCCTGCTGAGTGAATTTAGCTCCCCTCTTGAAACAAACATTGCTGGACGGAAGAGACCAATTAGAGAGAGGTGTGACCATAAAACATTTTATTTTTGTAAACTTTTTTAAGTTTATGATTTCCAAAAAGAGCAAAGACTAATATAATGTACATAATGTGTGTTTGTGTATATATATATATATACACACTGTGGGGGGCATATAATGTGTCAGTTTGCAAAAGGAAAGGGGATCGTTTATCAGCCCCCACCCCTTACTTTTTGTAGGGGGTGGGGGGTTGAGTGTATGCAAGGTGTATCTGGGTGGTGGTTTCCAACAGACAAGATCAGCACAGAAACATAGGAGAGATGCCTCGGGGTTCAGGTGAATAATTTCTAATATGATCTGCTCTCCTCATGCACTGATTACCCAGGGGTATTAAGGGCAATGTCTTCCATTGATAAACATTGAGTAGCAAACATGGAGCTTTTTGTGCTTCCACAGACATTTTTATCTGCAATGTGAAAAAAAAAAAAAGTCTTCTGAACAATAGTATATGTGCTGTATTTAGTTCACATTGAGTTTGAGATGCTCAAAATCCTGTGATGAGTCAAACAACTCGAGGTTGTGTCTTTGAAGACCCCCTCCCCACCTCTAGCGGAGACCCATGCTCCCTCCCTGTTACCAGATGTGTCATCGTAGTCGTGTGGTTGAGTTGGCTGTACGGTTTGTGTCTTAAAACTGATTTACTGTCTTGTTTTGGGTATATTATGTCTGGTGTGTATATGGAGTGGGGGAGCAATGAGGGGAAGGGTATTAGATACATTTAAACACAAACTCTCCTCTTTAACAACAATGCTTTTTCATCCAACCATTGTAGAAAATAGATGTCCTGGTGTAAGAATCTATTGAAAGTTTATGAAGTTTAAAGGTAAAGGATCGGGGAGTGGTGGGGAGGGGGCAAAGTTTTATTAAGAGTCTTCAAACCTTTCTATTTATATGGATCTCTACTTCTATATTTAAACATTGTACTAATAACATGCTTTCAGGCATGGTCAGAGAGTCAATTGTAGCCGTTTACTAATGTTGTATTTATTGTACTACTGGTAAGGAAGAAAACATTTATATATGAGTATAAATATATCTATTTGTGATCTGCAACTCTTGGACATAGGTTTGCCTTTGATTTTAAAGTTTCATGCAGGATTCAATGCACTCGATGTACGATGAGGTTTATACGTATGTACTATTCCATTTATGTTTGTTTGTCTTTGTTTTCTTTGGTTCAGCTATTGAATGTAACTTCAAGAACTCTTGGGATTTTTAAGTATGTGTTGTTTTATATACTGTATATGGCAATGAAAAGAAGACAGTACTATGTAAATTATATAAATGTGTAAATTATATAGCAAAACATTTCTGATAATATGCTGGACTTCTACTGACCCAGATATACTGTCATACCCTGGCCAAAAAAGAAAAAGAGAAAGGACAAGGAAAGCATATAAAATTATGTCTGTGCCCTGCAGCCAGTGGAGGGTTGGGAGAGCATGTGTAATCATTACGGCTCAGTCAGGAACACCACTTCAACCCAACTTTTCACATTTGATAAGAACCAGAGCACACTGTATAGTGTGTCCTGTGGCTGTGTGTGTAAGAGAGAGAGATAGAGAGTCTATCTATCTTTTCCCCTCTCTCACACGTGAAGCCCAGCATATCTCAGCTAAACTGCTGTGCACATGCTGGTTCCATTTGAGGGGTGTTAGTGGGTTAGTGGGGTTTGCCTGAGGTCGGTGGTCAGCGGCAGAAGAAGCCTAAGGTGCTCACAGTTCGCTGACCCATTGTTAACAGGTTTTGCAGAGCCCAGGACAGAAGCAAATGAGGGTCTGTACTGAATCAGAAAATGCTACATCATCCTAGTCCCAGGCCAGTCCCAGGACAGCTGGCATGCTGGGCCAGGAGTGGATGTGTTTCTATGCCTACATCTGCCTGCAGGTCTTCCCTCAAAGCTACCCAGACTACATGGGCTTTTTCAAAACGTGTGCGTCTGTGGAAGATGAATGTGTGTACTGTTTATGAAAAGAAGTCTCACCACTGTCTCCCACAAAGATACTCTGGGAAGATGTTGCTGAAACGACACAATGTTTGAATGGGACATTCAGACCGAAATAACTGGGACCTTAGGGAAACAAAATTAACAAATGCTAAACAACTAACGATGTCAATCTTAGCGGAGATCCACGTGGTGCGATCTCCGTGGCAACTTTAAAAAATTGTATTTGTTCCATTAAATATGGTGGTTTGAGACTTTTGTATTGTTTACATGTACGGTGAATGCTGGGTTGGATGGATTAAAAGGTCTGAAACAGCTAATTTTCTAGCTCTGGTACTGTATGGCTGATAGTGTAACCCTGGTACGTCCCTTTATCTAGCATATATCTCCCCCCCACATCCACACACTCTTAGATCTTACTTTTCCCCCCTTCCTGGCTGCCTATACTAGCCAAATTCTAGCTGAACTAAATCTTTGAGCTTCCTACCCATCTTCTGCAAACCATCCATAACCATATGTTTATATTTTCTATATCTCAGATGTAAGCCCGATAGCAGCTATTCTCTGAAACCTCATACCAAGTTCAGATATCCGGGTGTTTATACCCACAAATAGATCCCAATGACCACACCTACCTCCCCATGGTCCCCCAGTGACCTCCAACCTGCCCCACATTACAGTCCTCACACACACACCCCCCTCTCCCCCCACACACACAAATACTGACACCCCCACTTCTGTCCCAAACAACCATCCTATGCAGACCCCAAAGCACAAATGCGTTGAATGGTGTGTAGTGAGTATAGGCAGATAAAGATAGAGGAATTCCTTTCATTTGTTTGATTTGTGTGCCACTTGTCTGTTTCCTCAGTTTATGGCTTTGATGTGCTTTTATATATCGAATGTACAGATTCCGCCCCCCAATAGCAGACCCATGAATTAATGTATATTAGAACATTATTATTATTTGCAATTGTTTAATGGAAAATACATAAAAATAAAAAGGTGAATAGAAAAAATAGATAAAGAGTTATATAAAACATGCTACATCTCAACACCTGCACTGTACTGGGTTTGATTGTTTTGTATTTTGTTCCCTTGCTTTTAATTTCTGTATGCTTCCAATGTGCTACAAAGAAACAGTACTATTTATTATAATATTGTTAGATTATCACAATTATTATTACAGTTATTACTATCACAATTATTATTAATAATAAACATTTCTTTCTTCAATATGCCCACTTAATAATGTAAAGTAATGGTGGAAATAATTTTATGTGTGGTTTGTATTAATTTGCCTGAAATTAACATACCGCTCAGTTAAAATTAGATTTATTTGAATTGTTCACATTGTTCAAATTACAGAATTTAATAATCATTACCGGTATTGTTATTATAATGCCATGTGACTAAAACATGCATTTTTCTATTACAGATTGGAACAGATTAAAATGTTAAGGTCATTGAAGCTAATCATTGAAATTGTTATTTAACCTTTATTAATATTATCCTTTTTTTTGTGTTTTAGATCTATTGAAAACACAGGACACGTGCATTCGTCCATATACTGTACACACACACACACGTGGTGTGTTATGGAGACTCATATTCTCTGCACTGCCCCTTCTGGACAATATATCCATACTTAAATGTTTCAGTCAAAGTCAATAACTGCATATGCGTGAACATGTGATTTAATCAGCAGCTGTATTGTGGTTTGTATTATATTTCCATGATGTTTTATGAAAAGCACACCCCACCCCAAGCTACATGTCCTGCCAGGCTTGCTAGTACCACAGATGTTTGTTCCAGACATTGTACAGCGAGAGAGGTGAGAGGGATGATGGGACTTTGATAGCCATTTGTCTTCTGTCCCCTTAGGGACCCAAGACGGAGTGTTGCTGTCCGTTCACACCACAATCATTTACCTAAAGCAAACAAATAGCGCATTGATCACCCCCCTCCCCAGCCCAACACACACACACATGCACACCTCACAACATTGATTCTCCTTTGTAGCACTTTGTCATCTGGTTGTATTGTGTGCAAAACAATCCTGGTCGACTGGAAGGGAAGAATTGCAGCTGTAGTCCGAGACAATGAGCTCTGCTACGACCAGGTCTGCAGTGGCCTAACACTATATAAAATCATCAGAGCTAGTCCCAAAGTACTTAAAGTACTTAACAACTCCAACTTATTGTAGTTGCCTAGCAGCGGCTAAATGAAATAGTTCTGCAGGCATTACATTTCTTTCCTGAGATTATAGGATGCTTCCAATGGTTTTGCTGCAGCTTGCAAGCAGAAAGACATACACATACAGGACGGTACAGCTAATGGTATTGGCCACACCAGATTAGAGCAGCCAGCATCCCCCATTTGCCCGCTGGTCTCAGCAGCAGAGGCAAAAGCAGTGTCATTTAATTCTCCGCTAATAAAGCAGATTAGCTCTCCCTCACTCTATTAGCCAGCCACGCGTTGCAGCCACTAGCTGACCTAATGGGTTAACAGGTGTGTTAGCGATAGCTAGTAGCCAATCACACACACACACAGTATTTGCATGATTTTTTTATTAAACAAAACTTTACTGTGAATGTGAATGATATTGTTATACAGATATATGTGATGAAATGAACAGTAGGGTGCACACTGTATCTCTCTGGTTAATCTATTTGACTGTATATCTAAGATCACTGCTGAGTGATTTACAGTGTAAATACAATATCAGGACATGTTGGTGTTAGTCTGGCTGTGTACACTCCAGAGGAAAGCACTGCATACAAGCATCTGAAACAGCACGCACACGCACAGCGCTGAGCCCCACAGGACAGTCTATTAGGGTTAATACACAGCATGTGGTGTGCATTGTTCTCCTGCGGATGATTACACAGGAACATCCCATGTTACAACACACACCCTATCATATCATCTCACACTACCCGTGTAAGTGATGTGCAGGGGGAGGTTGGACTGGCAAAGCATTAATACTACTCACTGGTGCAGTAAATTAATTTTGGATTGCTTCTTTGAGTTTCAACAAAATTGTTTTGTTGAGGGGAAAAAGGAGATTAGGGTTTTTAATTATACTGGGTAATTCATTCTACAAAATAAATCCCCACTAAAACGGTCTTTTCTCAGGATGTGGTGATGTGTCGGACAACTTTTGGCATTGTTATTAGTTGGCATTCACACACACAAACACACAGGAGTCAACCATTTGTCACTTCCACTGGGTCTCTTTACCCGTTGGCCAAATGTCCTGCTTCTGGAAGACGGACTAATATTTTAATGATGTTAAATCCCCTCTTCTCTTGTCTGCGCCCCTCAGACCGCACAGCTGCTCTCTTTTGTTATCAATTGATTCATTTATGTTTGTCCAGCGATTCTTTCTCTCAGTCAAACCCCCATATCATGTTCACTATAACCACTCTTACCTTCTTCCAACAAACAGAAGAGAGAAAGCAAACACATTATTTATCAGTAATATTATGCATAATAATGTATTCATAACTGTCTTTAATTGAAAGGTGATAAATGCTGAATGTGTTCTTTGGCAAGTTTCTGACAATTAGGGAGTGAATTATTGACAATTACAGTTGACTTCCCTCTGACACTGAACGATTTTCTGTCGCTCCGGATTCACCTGCCACAGGAGGGTGATGGCCGGCGTTCAATAGGAACCTTGTTTGGAATGGACTGCATAGAAGGGCTCTAAATAGAGAGTAAAGGCCCTTTTACACCAAGCGGGATGCGAAAAAGCGAATGTTCGAATGTTAAGACATAATTCCACAATAATTTGACGTTGGCGACAAAAAGTAGCCTACAAGACAAGAGTGCTTTATGCGGTGGACTGATTGACAAGTATGCTGTGTTGCCTGTTGCTGCGGTGCCGGGTGCATGAAGCCTGCTGATGCACTCCGGAGGCCAGAACAGGCTCCGTGGTGAGTTAGAGAATGTGTTCTCTACAGTTTGTGACTTTGTGTAGCCTATACAGGTCAGTGTACTGCCCATGCTATTATTTTTGAGTGCTACAAATTAAATAAAGCGGGCGTGCTATCAACGTGGATATCTCCATCTGTAATCAGGAGGAGTTCCTGTAATTAACATCCTACTATACGTTACTGTATTGTACTGTAAGCCTACAGTGACACTGTTAAACAAGAATGTGAGTGCCACTAATCTTGGCCAGGGGTAGCAGAATCGTCAGGCTGTATTTCAGGATTAACGCAGTTCAAATACTATGGATCGTAGGCTACGGTAGTTTTTATAAACATCTGATCCATGTTCGTATGAGGGCTAAAACTGCCAGCCAATGCAATCTTGTTATAAAAAACAACTGTCAGATTGATATTTACTTACTGTAATCATATCCGATGGTTGCAGAGATAGTTTCCCATGTATTTTTTTGCATCGGGCTTGGTGTAAAAAAGGGTCTTAAGAGCAAGGCTGGATTATTAGTATCCCCTGGGGCCCCTGGGCACTGAAGATCATGGGCCCCCCTCCCCTCCCTAACACCCACACCCAAAGGTGGCACCGTGGCGATAACAAAGCTATTGACAAACTACAGGCACCTGATAGATCCTTCGACCAACCAGACAGAATCCACACACACGATGCTAAGCCATACCATAATGATTTAAACTTTTAAACAATTATGCCTGTCCTGTTTTGATACACCAAGTAGGCTACAGCCATCTCACTCACAAATTGCCTTAAGGGTAGTGTATTAGTCCTAAGACCATGCAGAGTTCCACAGGGTCAGATGCTCAAAATGTAAAAAAGGGTATATACATTTATAATGATGGAGCTAATTCTAAGTAATTTCAGTACTACACCTATTCATAAGAATGTATTCTTATCACTATAACCCTAGTAAACATTGTAAATAGCATTATTCAACACTGAATCGACTACAATGCTAGACAACAGTTAATTTCAAATGCAACTCAAGACATTATACTGTAGTAACCCATATCGTTTTGTTCATTTGGTATAACATGATCAATCTCTATATGCTACATAGTCCAGAGATATATTGAGATTACAGTAGCCTATTATGTAGTCCTTATGTATAGGCTTATAGCAAATATGGTTTGAACATTGCCTAACTACTGAAAGTAGTGTGCATATTTGCAAAAATTTGCAGATAGCCTAGACATATTATAGTTTTGAGTTCATGAATTTTGAAAGATGTAAGAATGCTTTGCGATGAAAACTGATGTCGCTCCACAGACTGTAGTGCTAACGAGTTTTGAACTGGATCAAAAATGCGCCCTAGCAATCGTAAAATAAAACGAGTTTTAACCAACTTCTTTGTGTATGTTAGGCTACTTACCATTCACTGCCTGCCAATACATTTGAAGTGGCGCATTTGAAATAGCCTTAATAGCCCACCGCAAGCAAGTAGTTCGAGGCTAGCGGCTGCCTTGCCTGCCTGTCTAGTGGAAATCAAAGAGTATGGTAGACAGCTAGCCTCAGGTTGTGCCCCATGGTTGTGGTGCTCTGATAACACTGGCCTCCTCAGGTCCCTTGCTACTAGCTTGTTCGTCATCTTCCACAACTTCTTTACCCAGATTCTCCTGAGACTTTTTAAGAACGTTTTAATTGATTTCACGTCTTAATAAAAACGTCTCCCTCTCCTCTTTTTCTCTTTTTCGGTTTCGGTCTACACTGATTTTGAACTACGACGACTACTCCCACAGTTTGCTCGATTCAGCGCAAGGTTATTTTAAGACTGCGCACTGCATGTTACGTGCTTTCCACACCTGCGCTTGACCAATTATATACTTAAGTTTAAATAAAAAAATATATTATCATACTTTTTATTGGTTATACATAATGTCTTTATCTGAAAATTCTTCCCCTCGCGTTGGGCCCCAAATGCACATGTGCCCATAAGGCCCATTGGATAAGGATGTGCTGAAGAGAGAGGGAGGTGACTTGTGTGTGAATGGACTGCACAGAAGGGCTCTAAAAAAAGAATAAGAGAGTGTGTGAGGGGGAACTAGAAATAATTAAGTACACTGGCGCACACACACACACACACATACATTGAGGATGTACTATGTATTGTTCAAATAAACAATGTAAAGCGCACGCAGACACACACAAACACACACATACACAGCTGTGACAGGTTTGCTGGAGGTGGGGACTTGGGGGGGGGGGGTCATGGGGGTAGGATGTGTGGCCACTGTACTTGCTCATGCTTGGCTCTGAGGAACAGCTCTATTTTACACTCTCCATCTATCTCAGTCACACACACACACACACACAAACACATATACAGACCTGGGCTACGTTTCCCAAAAGCATCTTGCTAACTGCGTTGCTAAATTACATGGTTGGAACTACACAGTTGTGACGCAAGTGTTTCCATAAATCATAGTCTGAACTATGGAGGAAACTACGTTGGTGACTTATGTAGTACGATGCATCATTAAACAACACAGGTGTTTCCCAAAACCATAGTTCCAACGATCGTTAAATTGGTGTCGTTCGAACTACAGCTCTTGAGGTGTCTTTAGAAGCAAACTTTGTAGTATTTAGTGTGTAGTAGCAGTCAAGCAGTGTGTCAAGAGTGCACATTTACCTAAAGGCTATATTGTATAAATTAGTTAGTTAGTTAGTTAGTAACTTATTTTTTAAAGATGTTTAGGGAGCTGGCTTCTCCGATATCTATGGGAATTGTGTTCTATATATCATTGGGGCATAGTTAATAAATGCCACATCCCCAATTTACTTTTTGCTTTCATTGGGAGCCTTCAATAAACCAGTTTCAGATGACCGCAGTGCATAGTGCATAGTGCAATAGCTGTGTAATGGTGAAATGGATCATATGAGCACATATGTGAGGTGATATCTCCAGAGCACTAATGATGATTATGATGAGTTGGTTATGCACCAAGCTGATAAACACTCATATCCTCTTCTGTGACGCCCTCCCTCATGACATTGCTCCACTGAGGGCCTGTGTGTGTGTGTCTGTGTGTGTTTGTGCCAGGGCGGGTGTGTGTCTATCTTCTGTTGTGCAAGGGACCCAGAACTGTGTGTGTGTGTTTGTACCAGGGCGGTTGTGTCTATCTTCTGTTGTGCAGGGGACCCAGAACTGTGTGTGTGTGTGTGTGTGTGTGTGCGTGCGTGTGTGTGTGTACCAGGGCGGGTGTGTGTCTATCTTCTGTTGTGCAGGGGACCTAGAACTGCGTGTGCGTGTCTTGGAGAGCCTGGCATGTGTTTGACACAGTATGTAAACCCATGAATTAGCCGTAGCAGCAGCAATGCCACCACCGCCACTATGCTGGCTAGGGGGCCAGCCCTCCCTAGACCCCTCCCTGGGCTGGGAGGGGTCTAGGGAGGGTGAGATTGATGGGAAGGGGGAGAGTATAGAGGCTGGTGTTTGTGTGTTCAGACTACACTGAACATTTGTTTTCCTTCCTGTTTATTTGTATTGCTCTGATTTTCATTCTCTGGCACACACACACAGACACACACGCACACACACAAGCACGCACGTGCACACAAACAGTGGTTAGTCGTTTGTTTCAGAGCGATTAGGCCCCTCGGAGGAATCAGCACTCACTGGCAGACAGATTCATTTCACCAAATGAGCCCTTATTGTTCTGGGCCGTTCTGACACAGACCGCTCTGTGTGTGTGTGTGTGTGTGTGTGTGTGTGTGTGTGTGTGTGTGTGTGCGTGTGCGTGTGTGGTATAGGGCATGTCACTGTGGACCAGATCGCATCACTGTTTGACACAGTCGGCTGAGTTCCAATGAACCAGGCCCCTGGAGCCACGCATGCACTTGCACACACAAACACTGCAAACACACATTCTCACACATACACACAGACAGACAGGCCTTTCAAACACTACTCTGTTGTAGAAGAACACATTGTGTTGTGAGGAGGGTTTCTAACAAAATACAATTATTATTGCTTTTTGTCAGGTTGACTTAAATAATATGCATTCAGAAATATAATACATACATTTTTACATTTGTATTTAACTATATTTTTATGCTATTAAAACGTGAGGGAGTAAAAAAGAGAACAACTGCTCTAGATGAACCCTTCTGACCGGAACAGCAGGTGATTAATAGCAACAATAAACATATTAATTACCTCTGATTAGAAAAATTGCTTGTTTCATCACAACACTTTTACAGGTTTTCCTCAGTACTCTGGCCCTGAATGACCCGCTCCCCGAAGATATGGGAGATAAGCGTGTGTGCTTGTGTTTGTTTGTGAGCTAGCGTGTTTATTTAGTTAATTATTTAGTGTTAATTAAGTTGGAATCCTTGGCCATTAAGGCAGAACAGAAGCATCTGCTGCAAAGACAGACTCTCTCTCTCTCTCTCTCTCTCTCTCTCTCTCTCTCTCTCTCTCTCTCTCTCCACAAACACTCCTGTCAGACACGCAGGCGATCGGTGCCTCGAACCATTTAATTACAAAACAGCACAAGAGGCAAGAAGCGACGTGGTGAAGCAAAATGTGTATAAAGTCTAGAGTCTTCAAGCAGGGTGACAGAGACCCAAAAGCACATGCTGCTGCTGCACTGGCCGTGCAGCAGCAGCCTGCTCTGCTGGACTAACATTCATAAAGGAGACACTGGAACCGCACCTCCCTTTACACCCTCCCACTAAGCCTGCCCCCTTTGTGTGTCTTTATCTCGTCAATGCCTCTTGATACATTGGCCACCAGAGGCACTGTACTCTTACAGTAATCACACTATTCAGACGAGCACACAAACACATGCACACATATAGCTTGACAGTTTAGCCAGGCATTAGTTTAGACTGTATTCAAATAGATGAATCAACTGAACAGTCGAAATGTAGCTGCATGCTTGTGTGACGCACACCAAATGTATGGTCACATTTTATGTTTTTGTTAATGTTCTTTTGGGAACGTTAGTTTGGTATGAGTACTGTACGATCACAAATGTTAAAATATAACCGCGAGCGGTAATGATCGGGGTCCAAGCACGGCCCAAAGTTGAGGACACTTGGGGAAAAAATGTTAAGATTTCATAGCAGCAAAGAGATCCATCCATCCATCTTCATCCGCTTATCCAAAGTCGGGTCGCGGGGGCAGCAACTCCAGCAGGGGACCCCAAACCTCCCTTTCCCGAGCCACATTGGAAAGCTCTGAC
>JAODUH010012883.1:11881-28373 GCA_027564835.1 Typhlichthys subterraneus | reverse complement strand
TCTCGGGATCCCCCAGTCAGAGCTTGCTGATGTTGCTCGGGAAAGGGAAGTTTGCTGGAGCTGCTGCCCCCGCGACCCGACTCCGGATAAGCGGGAGAAGATGGATGGATGGATGGATATTTACCTTGTTCTTACATTTTTCTTGCTTGGGCGTTTCTCTGGATTACTAGGGCTGGTCTTGACTATTCACGTCAAGATGCCCTCTTTTTTTCCTTTTATCTGTTTTATATTTCAGTTTTTGTATTCATGTGCTTTTTGACTGTTACATAATGCTCTCTCATACATATAGGTTTAGACATTGAACAAATTGAACAAATGTTTATATGTACATAACATAACATATACATGTCTGTATTTGTAGGAGACTCAATATGATGCACATGCAATATGTTTGACAGATATTCCAAAAAACATTTTTATTGTTCAGTACTAGAACTACAGATTTTTTTCGACTGAGCAGTGAACTTAATTCCTAACCACTGTTTTGTGACTCTAAAATTACTAACTGGTAACAGTTACAATCCTAGTTCAGTTCTGTCTAGAGGGAGATTGATTTTATTTTCTCTCCCGTCTCAATTTCACACAACCTCTTTGTTTGCTGTTGGTCTTGACCTGGCCTCAAGCACATTTTTAGTCTTGACATGAACTCTACTGTTGCTACCAGCTAGCTACTGTATATGTTATGGTGGTTGGTCAGTAGTGGCACGATTTAAAGATTTAGCCAGTAGGTGAAATGTAAGCTAATAATGTAAGCTAATTGTCAAATTCACCAAACATTTCTGGCATTACCACCGCTAGCTTACCATTCTCTGTGCGTGCTGAAAAAAACTATCCGGTATGTCTTCTAAACAGCCCTGGCTACGTAAATAGGAACACATACAAAGTGGTGATCATTGCTCACAACCACAATGCGCTTGGCTACGCAATGAGTTTCAATGTGTGGGGGTGGAGTTCTGAGGGTGTGTGTTTTGATTTAAGATTGAAGTGCTTTCGACAATGACTAACCCTGCCTTTAAATGCCAGAATACAGTATAGCGAGGCCAGCAATGCATAGCTCTACAGTATATGTCCACAACACAATGTTGCTGAATCAAACATCATTGATATGGCATGTTGTCAATCACAGTGTTTCAGTTAGTGCACATCAGGGATAGCGTAGGCTAACGCTGCATGCTTTCTCTACTACACGATAGCATTGCTTGTGACATGAATGTTTTTAATGATGCCTGTGTTTCATCGCAGGGTCATCTCAGTGTTTGGCAGGCAGGCAGGCAGCCGTTACCGGCTCTCGGGCCTGTTGCGGAGAGAGGGAGAGAGAGAGAGAGTTTCCGGTCTATTTCCATCGCTGTGTGTTCATTCTAGGTGACTTGGGGGACTGTATGTCATTAAAGGCACATCCCCTGCCTCTAGCTAGCCGAGTGTGAAATGCTCCGCCTTAGATATGCTGGTCTGCCTTTGTCTGGTTCCACCAGCGGGCCGCGATGCCGAAATCCCTGACAGAAACCTAGCACCCTTTTTTTTTTTTTGAGGTCACGAAACAACTGTTTAAATTCAACACGTGTCTTTTTAGACTTTGAAATGTTCCTTGTGATAATGTTATTGTATTATTATCATATTTATATTGAACGTATGTAATTTCAATCAAAAAATAATGACATCCCAATTGGGCAACTTTGTATAGTTTAATTGATGAATGCATACTTCAAAGACGACCTATTGATGGAATAAATTACGCAGAAAACTGTGTTGTCATTCTCACTAACAGGGCGTAATCCTGTCAGGTTGAAGCAGAGAGAAGAGTCATTTTGGGACAAATAATCGTGACAATTATTCCCCAGTTGACCATTTCCAAAGCCTTTTTATAGCAGTTTCAGATATATAAACCTTTATTGGATAATAGGGGTAAGACACAAAGTCTTGTGTGGTTTGCCTGCCTTGGGTTCACACTCACATTGTTATAGGGCCTTCTTGGCATTTAAAACTTTATTGTACAAGTTTGACATCTTTTGGAAATATGTAAACGGAGGAATGTAATACATGTTCTCTTTTGTGTAGCCGGTGTGTAAAATATCAGCTATGGGCAGCATAATAGTCTGGGTATAATTCATCCAACTCATTGTGAATAGAACATGATGTATTATAACTAAAATCATTAATAACTAACATAATAATGCACAGCAAAAACTACATCCAACTCAGTGTGATAATCTTTGTTTTAGATTTTAAAATCTAGTGGGGCTTTCTAATATACCTGTAAATGACTTATCTGGTGACTTCATTTAAATAAAAGTGTACTAACTTTAAGAAATGAAAAGTGAATTTCACTTGATAGGGAGTTTTGCTTGCTTGAAGTATTAGTCAGCTCATAACTAATATATTTGCACTTATATTTGATAGGGCATTTTTTGCAGTGTGGCAATAATCTACCAATTACAAAGTACAAACATCTTAGGCCGCGTTCAGACGTAACTTCTTTTTTTTTTAATTAAAAGCACTGGCCTGAGCATTTTTTTATGTAGAAAAAAAAAGCATCTGGCATAACGGTTGTTATGGGAAACACCAGGTCTCTCTATGCGGTTTGTGATTGGTCATCTGTCAAAAAGCAGGCGTGGGGCGTTTTCTTCTGAGAAACTAAAAGACCACTTGTGTTTTAAGTGGTCAACAGACTGTGAGTGATCCAGGGGCGGCAAGTGGTGCAGCGGTCGAGCGGGGCGACAGGTGATCGAACCCCGCTAACTCCTCACCAAGTGTCGAGGTGTCCTTGAGCAAGACACCTAACCCTATATAGTTGTGGTGTCTCGGTGAGTGTGTATGGGTGAATGTGAGGCAAATAATGTAAAGCGCTGTATAAATGCAGTCCATTTACCATTTGCAGTCCATTTGACAGTTGTGCTGTACAATAGGTCAAATATAGCATCGCAAGCTTCAGCTACAATGGCGGGCCTACAGAGGTTACCGTAGTAGCCTAGATGATACAATATAGCAACTGTTTTATTATAATATATTACAAGAACAAAGGTTTTTCTCAATAGAAAATATGTTTTCACTCTTCTCCCGACATTTCGACTGAAGAGTGGATAACAACAGACTCTGCTGGTTCACAGGTTCGTCCAATCACATGCCAAGCATTTCTTTTGAAAGCGCCTGCCCTTTTAAAACAGTTTCAATGGACGGCTCCCCAGATGGATGTGTCACAGATATCTGGCGTGTGTAAGGTTAGGTAAAATATTCCAAATGCATCACAAGTGCATGCTCCTAAACCCAGAATAATGTCAGCATATCATACATGGATTTATTTAAACATGGCAGTATTCGGAAAGGATATGCAAAAGTGGAAATGCTGTTTACAGAACCCAATCATCTTTCAGAATATTGACATATTCCAATTTGATATGCGTGTGCGTGTAAATGTTGTTATTGACTTCACTGTAAATAGGTATTACATATCAGGCTGCCTCGTTATTATTTTAAAGTCTTATGTATACAGTATCTTATTCATGGCGGGTTCTGATTCACAGAAAATACATATTGTATGCTTTCTGTGCGGTGAACCCCGTGTAGGAGAGGTGGTTCGGGAAAGGCTATAAAGGTCTTTTTCGTTAAGCCGGCGCCTTTTTCCTGAGGCAGGTGAGCATCCTCAAACCACGAGAGTAGAATTTAAAAAGAGCTGGGGAGGTATACTCTGCAGGGAAACCAAAGAAGGAAGTCAATAAGCCCTGAATCTTTTATGAAGGCAGTGGTATTCAGATCACAGCTCTGCTGACAGAGAGAGGAGCCTGCTGCTTTATATGGGGAGGAAGACTCGTGTAGCAGGGTCTACATATCTCCCAGACGTACCTGAATCCTCATTAACGCAAGACCTGCTTCATGCTGTATAATGCTCTGTTGTTTGGAAGGTGCGGAGGTTCAGAGGCACTGTGGTTTTCCGAGACTTCATTCCGAGGAGTAGAGTAGCCACCTTAACCAAGAATGTTAAATATTATATATTAATAAGGCACATTTCATGGAAGCATGTATGAATCATGAAATCATGTATTGAATGAACTAGTGATTTTATTGGAAGATGTGTGTGATTTGGTGTGTGTCTACAGTACATCCTAACATACAGCAACACTAAAGACACCATTTGCTACCTACTTCAGCCAGACCTATATGTGGCCAACTTGTTGTTGTTTACCAAGGCTGACTCTAGAGATGTTTGAGCTGGTATTGATTAGCTGTGAAACGCTGTCTTGTGAGGTAAGGCATCTGCCTAAGAGCAGGCTGTGTTGTGTTGAGTACTGAAAATAGCCAGCCAAATCAAATTAATGCATTGTTATTGTTGCCATATCTAATTTAACGTATCGACGAAACTCTCCATGCGACAAGAAATGTCACGAGATGAAAGCAGGTAACTAATTTCAATGGAAAACAAAGTTCCAGCTATTTTTTTCTTTTTTTATGGGTTCCTGGAAACGTGGCATTGAAATTGCCTTCGCTCCCTGCTGCTATCTCGGTGAGCAAGAAGACCCAGGTGCAGCATTGCGAAAAGGTCGAGGTGGGTCTTGGTGGATTTGGCCGGCGTGGCTGGGAGATGTCCACAATAAAAGCCCCTTTTATATGTCCCGTCTTGCTAGGGATGCCGTGGATCTCATTGCAATTAAAACGGAGTGTCCATCAGGGGCTATCTGGGCTCTGTGTGGCCCATATGTTTGGGTGCTGATAGACCGTGGATTACTCTGTTTGGGACACAGATAACAGGCTGTTTATAACCCTGGCAGAGTCTGGGGTCTAATCTGGCAGGAGCATATTTCCCCTTGCTCCCAGATAAAGGGCTGTTAGCAGCTTTATCACACGGGCAGATAGAGGAGCAGCCAGTGCAAGACGAGCACAGCGGCGAGTCCAATCTGGCACCGCACACATGGTTCTGCCTCTTTATTTTTAGACCCTTATCACCCCCCCTCCCCCTCCCCAGCAACTCCCTACCCCCTACCACAAACACACACACACACACACACACACACTTGTCCTGTACCTTTTCCTTGTCAGAAAGAGCAATCAATTTCTACATCTGCCTTCGCAGGCACATTGTGGAACAACATACAAATTAAAAGGACAAGGCCAAACCCCCCCCCCCCCCACACACACACACACACACACACCACCCCTTTTTGTCATGATAGGTAGGCTTGGCTTGGCTTCATTTTGAGACACATACAATTAAATGAGGAATTTGCGCTGTCATACATGTAATAATAATGTTTTCTTACAGTTTGCTAAACATAATGAACATACATAAAAGTTATTTATAACCTAAAAATGTTGCATTCGATGTATATGCACCTGAAATAATTCCGGTAAAACAATGTAAATGCAGTATTTTTTTGTTTTGTTTTGTTTTAGAATGTATTCACTCCTCCGTACACTTCCTGCTATATGCTATTTCCTCAGCCTTCCCATCGTGATGGCTCTGCCTGGGCACAATTAGAGGGAGCGCTCTTTTCACAGCCAGAGAAAATTGTCCTCCTCTGTAAATTGCTTCTCTGTAGCTTAAAAAAGATCTGCTGTTCCCTTTCTCATTCAGACTTTCTTACCAGCACCTCGCTCTCCATCTCTTTCAGGAAAATTGCTTTCCCCTCAATCAAAAGATTGCTTGTGCACTTAAGGGTAAATACAGGTAGACTGCAGCATTAGCATAACATTATTCAGACAAGTGTCAACCTCTAGCAGGTTACCAGTGCTATCTACACACTTAGTGCGAGGTGAAATGAAGTGCCTCAGAGTCAGCGTAAGAGAGAGGGAGAGAGGGGGGGGGGTAGGTGTTGGTAAGGCTGTGGTGTTTCAGAAGTGTGAGAAGTTGGATTTGACTAACGGGTGGCTGTGCAAAACAGACTCCCCGCGCAGAAATGTGCCATCTATGAGGAATTCACGCATAGCAAAGCACAGAGGACAACAAAACCTCTCTCGACGCAAGGTGACTTAACAGGCAAGATGTACTGCTCGTGCCATTTCCTCTTGGCAGGCACGTCCACGTCAGACCCAAACAGAGAGGCAAGGACATCTCTGGGGGTCTGTGGCATCTAGGTCAGAGCAGTCCCATAATCCAACTGGAATGCTGATGAGAAGACTTGGCAACACACAGGACGGGCTGCATGGGAAATAGGCAGTACGTGTTACGATGGCACTTCTTATGTCAAAAGACTGGAATATTAAATCCACCAAAAGGCAACGTTGCATTAGATGGTCGTTATGAGCTGGGTTTATGTTGTATCATTATCATTTAGATCAAATCATCGGCTGCCCTGCTTTTCCGTGCTGGAACAACATCACAAGCATAACATGTGGACCTGTATGTACATTTTGGGCCGCAAAACCAGAGCTTGCATTTGCTTTATATTGATGCAGTACAATACAATATACTTGATTGTTCCCATAGAAATTAGTTCAATTTTGGATCATCTATGCTAACGTGGTTCTACACTTAGTTGTATTTTAACTAGTTTGATTTATTTGTATAGCCCTACCAATGTATTGGAAGGGATATATGTTTATACATATGGTAAAAAAGCTAGAGAATAGGTGGTTTAGACATACAACGTTTTCGCAGTATCCCTTAGGTTTAATCAAATTACTGTTTACTATATGTCCTAACCTGCAGAACACTATAGAATTGAATTTGCATTAGTAGACTACTACTTAAAAAAGCAGCTTCACTATCATTAAGGTTTCCCTCATTCATTTTCCGTTATGTTCGGGGCGTCCTTGGTTACGGTGAAGGGTAGCATCCGTGATCTTTCACCGGGGTGACACAGGGTCCAACCTCTTTTATGACTCCGCCCCATTCTATACTCTCTTTTGATTGACAACAGATGTTCCGCGTGACCTACATTTGCATGTGCTCTGTGACCCAGATATGACCTGCGTTAATGAGCAACTCGGCCAGCTTGAGTAGCTACCTTTTTAAATATATGTATGTATATATTTTTTTATCTCAGCTACAGTGGGACCCTTGATCTGTGTTGCCGTAGCAATGTCCCCCAGGGCCATGTGTCTCGCAAAATAGGACATGTAGACCCGTCCGGACAGGCCATTCTAGGTCATCTGACTACTATTCATGGTGGTCTCTAATGAAGGACCTGCCCTATCCCATACGCCAGCCGATTTTAATCTTATGTATCTATTTGATTTATTTAACCTTTTTTTAACCAGGACATACCCATTGAGATTAAGAAGTAAGTTGTAAGGGAGATCTGACCACAATATGCAGCAGCATAAAACAGATATACAGTAGACAGTGAAATACAGAGAGAAAACAATAAAAAAAACAGGCATAGGAAATAACAAGTCAGTGAGTCGTGTTACAGTTACATTTTAAAGAATTTGACTGTAATTCTTTAGTGAAATTAATTATGTTATGACGTATTCCATGTAAGGCCCCATCTGACCACCGGAGGCAGTGTAGGGTTAGGTGTCTTGCTCAGGGACACCTTGAGGAGTTAGCGGGGTTGGAACTAGGGATGGCACCGATACGATACTGAGATCGGAAAACGGTCCGATACTGACTTAAATAGCTGGATCGGTGTCTGTGAAGGTTGCACAGTTGTAACCGATCCATGGGGATGATCCAATTAAATTAATTTACATACGTAGGTCTACTGTCAAGCATCAGCCATGTCTAATCTACCCAGGCCACACTATCAGCAGCAGGTTTCTAAAATGCTTCTAAATCCTAATATAGAGATTGTCTGTCATTTACTTTTCAATTTATCTTAAAACTTAATTTAACACTGGAATTGGATCGGTACTCTGTATCGGCCAATACCCAAAGTGCCGGTATCTGTATCGGTATCGGGACTGAAAAAACTGAATCGTGCCATCCCTAGTTGGAACCAGCGATTTATGGATCACCTATCGCCCCCGCTCTTTCCACTGTGGCACTGTTGCCCCATAGTGTGATGTTTACAAAAAGAGAACTGCTGATTCATCTTTTGGGAGTAAAAGGAGAGCTGTCTCACACTTTCCTAACATAACCTTCATGCCCCAGCCATAAGCGCAGCCATAACCGCGCACTGTTCCGATAAACACCATTGTTACTCTAAGTTCTTGTTGACGTGTGTGTGAAGAAAACTAAAAACATGTTAGATGGCATCATCAATCATTACATCATATGCTCTTGAAGTAGTTGAAGCTTCAAAATGTGCTTTAATATTACGAATATGTAATTAAGTAATTATGAATGAAATAAGAGTTTTCTGTATTGTAAATATGTGACAATCGATAACAATGGTAATCTTTCAGCGGGGGAAAATAACGTTTTCCTGTGAAAAGTAAACCTTCATTCAGCTGAGTTGTGCTTCAGCCCTGCTTATTTCAAATAGTGATGCGCTCATTTGTGATGAAGAATCAAAAAGGGACACTTTTTATCTTCTTCTACTGGATGCATTAGACGGCCATTCATTTTTCTTCGGTGGCCACCGTAATGACCCAGTGTGATGAAAGAGGCTCTGCCAGGGCTGGTCTGTGCAATAGTTCCTCCAGTGGAATTACTGTACAGTCAAATAGCTTTCCTGTTGCCGATATGTAAAATAGCAAATCCTATTATTCCTCCTGCTAAATAACACCGCTCCCAGAGGCATTCCTGTGATGTTTTAATGAGAGTCTGAGACCCGGCGCTCGGCTGTGACTTCTCCGCTCGCGTTCCCCCTAAACCGCCAAGTACGAGCCCCCATTAATAATTCAGCTCATTAAAGTGTGTAATTAATCTGGAACGGTGTAACGGGGAAAAGAGACCGGGTGCGCCGGGAGGAGATGCTCTTGTGGGGGAGGCACAAGAGAAACATTTTGGGGTAAGTAACAGCCCCCCCCCCCGCTGCGATGGAACCAGTTCCCCAGCACACAGCCATCCCTTTACCTGCATCATTTATCTGGCAGAGAGAAGTGCTTCTGAGAGGCACAAGGCTCTGGCGCTGTTATGCAGTGGAACGACGTCAGGCAGGTCAGACAATCAATGATGTAGCGTGGGTACTGAGGGTTGGTTGTATGTGTGTGTCCTTGAGAAAAGCATGGGAGTGGCTATTTATTGTGGATATTGAAGGTCACTTAAATGGTTTCTTGGCAGGCGTTTTGGGGGCAAGTATTGATTTCTAGAAACTTTGAAAATATAATATGGGCATAGTTATCACAACACGCCCAGTAAATATAAAACAAAAGGTAGACTGTCTTAAAAATAAATATTACAGTGTCACAACATTTCTCATAAGAATTCATGTCTAATGTTTACCCATTAATTGTCTCAGAATAAATGTAATATATTCATAAAACCTTTTTTGTATTTCATAATTAATATCCTGGTGTCTGTGAGCGGCAGTCATGGAAAAATTACTTCAGTTGCTCTTAAATAATGGTGAGGGTGGGTAGAAAATAAACGGTCTATATTCTTACTTTTGTTTATATTATAGACTATATAATAACACCCCCCCCCCCACACATACAACGGTGAGGGTGGGTAGAAAATAAACTGTCTATATTCTCACTTTTGTTAATATACAGTATATTATAGACTCTATAATACCCACCACACACACACACACACACACACACCCCATGGCCTACCCTACACTGCCCACAGCCGTGTTGTATCCAATTGGTCACTTTAAGGCGGGGTTATCCATTCTCAAGAACGCTTGCTAACTTCGAGCTCATATCGAAACAAGATCCCTCCCCACAAATCGAAACGAGTTGTAAAGCAAAGTGTAGTACTATGGCTTTGCACATTGTTTATAGTCCTATTTACGGCGCCAGGGCTGTATAGAAGTAGTGTAGCAGCTTTTATTTATATATTTGGTGAATTTGACAAAAAATGTATAATCTTACAATTAGCTTGCTTTAACTTAATATAGGTGTGTCCAAAATATATAAAGTGACAGTGACCAACAACGACAACAACAACACACAACCCTTTACGATCCAGTTCAGACGAACTCGCTCCTGTTCGCCGCGCACTGCTTCAGGTAGACGCTGGTTAGGTAGACTCTCTCAGCACGCCCGCTGCCATTCGGCAGCCCTCGGCTGCTCCAGATGTGGCCTAATTTACTGCGACTTGGCTAATCACCGTGATTAAGGATTAATTACTGTTAATCACTTCTACATAAACTGGATGGCGGTGGGAGAAAAAATTAAAAATAAAAGCCACACTAGATGGATTGTGATGGGCATGGCACTGTATTAGTGCTATAACTACTGTACAGTGGTCTATTTTACTCAGTATTCTATGATAACTCTTTCCATTACGGTACACATACAATGTTGTTTTGGTTTGAAATACTGAGCACGCCCTTCCACTGCTCTTTACGCCTCCCCTTAAAGGTACAGTACGCGATTGTAAGCTAGTACACTTTTTGTCAAATTCACCAAGTGTCTCCTCGCAATATTTCACTAGCTTACCTTTCACTTACTTAAGTAGGAACATAAACAAAGTGGGGCAGACCGTGCTAGACAACAATATCCTAGCATTCTCAGTGATTTTCCTATGGGGGGGCGAAGCTTCTGAGGGAGCACCCTATTGAAGGGAGAGGCATTTTTGTTTTGATAAAGTTCAAATATCAACAAGCGTTCTCCAGAATTACTGAATATACCTTTAAAGTTCTTCCAGGCTTTTACTAGTATCTACTATGGCATGATCCAGTTTTTTCAGTCCCGATACCGATACAGATACTGACACTTTGGGTATCGGCCGATACCAAGTACCGATCCGATTCCAGTGTTAAATTAAGTTTTAAGTTAAGTTGCAAAGTAAATGACAGCCAATCTGCATTTTATAAACCTGCTGCTGATGGTGTGGCCTGGGTAGGTTAGACATGGCTGATGTTTGACAGTAGATCTACGCGTGTACATTAATTTAATTGGATCAGCCCCATGGATCGGTTACAACTGTCCAATTGTCACCGATACCGATCCAGCAGCTATGTGGAATTATCATTTTATGTCTGTGCCATGTGTTATATGCCCCTGTCGGAATTAAAAACCCTGAAGCCTACGATCAGCGTGTCGTGCATTTGGGTCCACCCTGCCGGAGAACGTGACATATACATTTGAAGTTCTTCCAGGCTTTTACTAGTATATACCTCCTGCTCTTACAGCCACCACATTGAGCTGGAGCTTAAACGTGGGCTCATCAGGGATGGGGGAGAGGACGGGGGCTTGCTATAAGGCAGGGGTCAGGGGTGTCAAAGCCAATCAAAATTAAAAACTGGGACTATGTCGAGGGGCCAAACAGTCTTATAGTGCTGTTATATTCATTAAATATGGCCATGCCAGCCCCACAGACAAGGCAAGCTGGTATACGGCTTATGCAAGTAAACCCATTTGTCTTGAAAGCCCCTGTTTTCCGAGACCAGACCGTTTGGCTGTTTCTTTTGGGAGGCTTGTTTAAATGTAATTTAAACAAAATCATGATTATGATATTTTCTCGCGAGTCAGATATCAATTGTACAGCGGGCCAGGTGTGTAGGTGAGTTTGACATGTCATAGCATTCTTGAATACAGTGGGAATCGTAGCAGCGTGCCGACCCCAAATGCATTTCACTCTACACTGGGCATCCGTAAATATGATAAAGCGAGATAAAGAAACAACATTGTCCTCCTGTCCGGTCACCGCCCACCCCCAGCCACTCGGCCAGGGGACATGTCGTCATGCATTTGTCCCCTTGCCTTCACCTGCTGTGAAGCAATATGGCCACCGCCGCTACTCCCGGTAACGCAGATTGACAAGGAAGTGGCCAGAACGTCAGGAGGTCCCGTCGACAACAAGCCCACTCTGTTGTGCCTTCATGACCCCCCTCCCAACCCAGTTTGAGGGTTGGGAGGGGCCACCTACCCTTCCCTGGATTCAGGGTGTGTGTGTGTGTGTGTGTGTGAGTGACATGCTCATCGGTCCTCCTGGAAGGAATGGCTCTTCAATAAGTTTAAGCACAACAGGGCGACTGTTGATGACACACAAGAGCAGAGAGTCAACACGTCGCCCCCGAGGCTCTTCAGCACCCCCTTCTGGTGCACTCTGCTGGGCACGCTAGCTAGCTACACCGCAAGTAGAGCTTGTTAGCACACAAAGCCTCGGCACTGCTACTGGTCGGTGGTCATAACCGAGGACGTTGACGCCAATGGTTGATGTCAACTGTTGCCGTTGACTCCAACGGTTGACGTCAACAAAATTTAATTTCAACTGTTTATGTCAACCGTTGGACTCAACCGTTGTTGCCAGCTGTTGGAGTCAACTGTTGGCATAAAATATTGGAGTCAACTGTTGGCATCAAATACATGTGTGTGCTAGTTACATACGCATCTGACAGTAAGCTCAGCCACCAAGATGATTGCAAAACCGTTTTTATTTGTATGTATTTGTATGTATAATTTTTTTTTTAAGAAATGTAATATTATTTTATTAATAATAATAATAATAATAATTATTATTATTATTATTATTATTATTATTATTATTAGTAGTAGTAGTAGTTGTTGTATTTATACAATTCAGAAAATATCTTCACATTTTGTATGGTGTTCCTGATTTTTTATATATATCAATTATGGTTCTATATGATTAGTTATGCCGTTTAGAGAATATGCTGTGGCTTAAACAGTTTTAAACCCACTGGTTTCAGTCATTATTATTTAACAGTGTGAATTAAAACCCTGGAACAATTATTTAATGTAAAAAAGCTTTTCATAAAAGAAAGAACACGCAGAAATATACTATATACAGTATGACTTACTGTCTAATGTATTCTCTTTCTTGTTAATATTATCTTTCACTTCTCTCACCCCCACTATGAAGCAAATCCAATATACCAGGCTTTCTCGTGATCGGTTGCCCTAAGGACTGTTCGGCCCCAGCTATAATTACCATTATTAGACATGGCTGCTCAGGAAGGGAGGGTGTGTGTTCATGTTCAGGACTCTTCAAAAAACTGCGTGCTGGTCACAGAAAGGGGGGCACATCGAGGATGAAACGCCACCAAAGGGGTTTAATACAACGCCTGTCACCTCCAGTCATATAAGTTGTCGCCCTCTGAGAAGCACAAAGCCTTATCATTTTAATTGACTCTTTATCTTTTTGTTAATTTCCCCTTTAGTGCCGCAGCCGTCGCTCTACCGTTTTATACGGTGTGTCATTTTACACATTTGACGTTGAGGAATTCGCTGTAGACTAAAACCTTTCATAAATAATATCAGATATATTCAAACTTTAACAGCCATAAATAGCTCATAACTTTAAATATGGGTCAGTTCTGTTTAATAGCATTGCACCAGAAGAGACAAAAGTTATATATTTATTTAGCCCTCTTCTGGTATTTACTATGACTGCTATTAAAGTAAAACGTGCATATCTAGTAAGCGTGATCATAAATATCTACATTTACAGCACTCAGCAGACACTTTTATTCAAAGGGACTTACATTTAATAGGCCTACATTTGTCAATAGATGAACAGGTGAACTTGTCATACACCAGCAATTGCAAACAAACAACAAAGTGTGATTTTACAAAGGCAGCAAAAGATTACTAGAAGGGACTTGAAGGTATAGCTGGATTTACCAGTGTGATGGCTGCCCTCACGGTGTATGTTGGTTCTCTTTCTATTCCAGTACATTTGTGACTGTATAATGAATTATGCCGATGTTGAATTAGCATGTAGCTGTCGCTTCGGCTCTGGCGCCTGCCTTGTGACAGGACCACCGTAGCAGGGGCCGGCGTCGAGAGAGGGGGCTTCCGCTGTGATTTATTAACCGCTAAAGCCACAATGAAGTGTGCCCACTGAAGCACCAGTGCAAACAAATAGGCCCTGCGCTGTCACTGTAAATTCGAGCAGACAGTTGTGCGGCTGCCTGACCAGAGAGAGTTAATTATGCAAAAGCGTTTGGCTTTCACCGCACACACTATTCCATTTTTGTGAATGGAAACGATGTATTAGGCAGAATCTATGTATGTGTCAAATGCCTTATGCCACAAGACATAAATGTTTACAATATTGTTAATATTGTTATTTTACCGTATTATTAACAATTATACAATTATAATTGTTATTTATTTATTGTTATTTATTTATGTATTTATTTATTCATGCATTCATTTATTCATCAATTTATTTATTTCTACAACGTTTTTATTAGTTAATGCATTGCTCTTCACAGGCAATTGTGAGTCCCCTGGTAAATTAATTTATTCAGGTGAAATGGACACAAAATGGATGCCAAAATGTGTCTGCATACGGGGTCCATGAAGTGAGCGCAGTCGGACGCCCTTCACCTTTGTAATCAAAATGCTCTTAGAAATGTCAAGGCAAGCCGGTGCTGAACTCCCACTAGCTGCCGGCCTATCTGTCACCCGACTGGTGCTGAGTGTCACATTTGGCAGACGGCGAGCTTTCGCCTGACGTAACGTCGTGGATCGCGTTACAGCACCCCAGAGCCCTAGGTAGGAGCCTTCCAGGGCGCCTGGCGGGAGTAGCCAGAGGAGCAGCTCTTTGGGGGCCTCTTTGCTTGATCGGACATCTTGCGTACATCTCTGTGGTCAGAAAGGGCCCCGACATCATCAATTAAACATCAGGTTTTCTTCCACCACAAGTTCAGTGTTGGGCGGATGGCAGGGCAGCCCGTGTAACGCCTGTGTAATCTAGATGGGGATTACGTATGGTAATGGTTTTTGACAGGCTGCCATTTGCCACGGTTAATCTCACAGGATAAGATATCTGCTTAGTATAGTGGTCTGCAGCGACCTGAGCCTGATGTTGTCAGGCCAAAAAGAAAAACATAATTTTCGAGATGCACGCATTGTCCTGGAAGAATTGTTAATCCTCTGAGATGCCGTCAACACAATTCCAAATGTCACAGATTGAACCGCATATTTAGTGTGAGATATGTTATGCTACCTACGCCTGTAAGCATGTATGTGGACCTGTGTCATCCTGTTTAGATGGTAGCCCCACAGCCATTATGATTAGTGTCCTGCGAAAGACAAGACATTTTGCCTTCTTGTTCAATTTACTTTGTTGCAATCTGTGCTAGAATGCTATAGCGGGGTATGTTAATATTCACGTCCATTTTCAGACATGAAGAATTCTTGTTGATTGGCCAATCATAATACAGTGAACCGAGTATGTTGGAGAAAGCAAGACGCTTGTGTGTAGGAGGGGTTTTCACAAAGCTCCTCTTGCCAAAAAGCTACGTAAATCATCTCGTAGCATGATTTTCCAAGCTTATCCTCAAAGAGCAAAGCTTTTTCCAGAGCTGTCTGGAAATGAAATAAATATTCTCCGATAAACGACCAGACAGTTAAACATCCACCTCTCCGAATGACGGTTACTCCAGGATTTTATTAAATATCGATTTGATTTGTTAAAGGCCAGATGCTACATGTTGAATAAATGTCATGTCCTCTCTTCGGTTTCATTTCAGATGACTTTGCCAGGGTTCTTCATGGGTGACATTTTGTCTTGCGCGTGTGTACGGGTGTATTGTGTTTACAAAGGAATGAAAAAATGACCACAGCTCACTTTTTTCATTCAGTTCATCCTGTCAAATCAATTATGTATATTTATTCACAGTAATACCACCTCACTCTGATACGTTCCTATCTAGGCAATCGCAAAACCTCATATTTCACAAGACATATAACTATCTTGACATAAAAACTGACTCTTTTTTTGTTGTTGTTATCAGTAAATTCATCAGCCAACAGTGCATTTCTGAACATCAATAAGCAATTCTGTACATCATTGGTTACCCTGTGTGAGAACCACATGCTACACCAACAGGAGAGAATGATAAGGCATTGTCTGACAACAAGCCTTTGAAATGCCTCCAAGTGGGAAATGGCATCCATTAGAGACTTCCAGCAAATATGTGTTCATTGAAGAGGAGGGTGGGTGGGTTGAAATCTCTCTCTCACACACACACACAGATAATTGTTTATCCCTGGGAGAACCTTTAATATTTGTCTGCGGGTGGCTAACTGAGTTCACCAGCACTATTGGACAGCGAGAACCCAACAGACCCAAAGCTCGAAAACATTTGGATGAATCAATTAGGCTGCCATTACCCAATAATGTGGCCCTCTACTGAATCGTATAATTATGACCCACAGCAAAGCCAATTTTATGGAAGCACTTTGCCCCTGACTTTTCTTTATTAATTTTATTTGTTTAAGATAATCCATTCCGTGGTTTTAATTATGTGCTTTAGGTTCAGGGTGGAATAAATAAATCACAATTTGCCTCTTCAGTCTCCATCCACATGAGGTGTGCATTTTTATGTGTTGTCTTGTAAACTTTACAGCTTCTGCTGCATACAGCGTACATACACACAGGGAAACTACCCAATGAAATTGCAGCATTAACCATTAGCGGTGCTGTTATATGAATCATATTGACGTGTCACTTAACCCACATGGGTTGGTCTCGTAAATGAAATCAACACAACAGAATACATGCTAAGCCCGCTTTTACCAGGGGGGGGGG
>JAODUH010012872.1:0-28373 GCA_027564835.1 Typhlichthys subterraneus | reverse complement strand
AATAAAAACAATAAACATAATAATAATAATAATAATAATAATAATAATTATTATTATTATTATTATAATAACAACTGCTTTATGTTTTCTCCTGTAGTACACAGCAGAGATTGAGAAGCAGTTTGACAATGCCAACATCTCCCTGCCATCCATTACTTTACTGAGCCCAGAGGTTAAAAGCCATCTTGCCAGACTCACCGATGTGTCTGCCGATCTTAATTTCACTACTGTAAACCAGCAGGTAGCTGCAGCATTTGGATATGCATGTCTGTATGTGGTTGTACGGTCTTTACTGTGGTCAGTTAAGTACAAAGTTACATGTATCAAACCAATCGTATTCATACAGTGTTTGTGTGTGTGCCCCCCCACCCCAGATTAAAAACATGTCCAACATTAATTTCAATACAACGGCTAATACCCTTGACGGTATTGCAAACGGTCAAGTAAGTACTAAATCCTTTTTAGATTATACATTTATTTCATCTTAAAATTCGGGCCTTTGCTGTATAATGAGGAATACAATTTATATTATTTATATTTAATACTAATAATTATAGCCCACTTACTTACTTCGACAAGCATAACCTTTACTTACACTACAGGATAATTATTTCTTTACGCCTTACTTTATTTTGTAATTAGCGGACTCTAATGACCTAATAATACATATTAAGATTTCATAGCATCTCTCATTATAGCCTACTGATGCCCATGCCCAGTTATTTTGGACTAACGGTCAGTTCTAATTTGTAGACCAACATAACAATTCAGGCAAAGCTAAGAGCTGATGCCCAGACATTAAGACAACTCCAGGCTAACATTGAGATGACCATCTTCCCACAACTGGTGAGATTAAGGACCATGTCTCCTATACATGTTCTCTTCTTTTGCATCTATGTTGGATATTATAAATACACAGTCCTTTGAAACATGCATACATCCCAGATGCTTTTTCCCCATAGGGAACAGTCAACTCTAACATACAGGCACTTCAGTCCATGACTCAGCAAATCAATGTGAGTACTCAATGACATCGGCAATGCCAGAAAGAGTGAAGAAGACCAACTTCCACATGTCATTGCACTTTCTGTTCCAGGGAACCATGGTGGGGCTTTTCAGCATAGTTGGAACAGCACAAGCCTTCCTGGACACAAACAAAACACAAGTTGTCAAGAATGTGAGTAGTGTCTTGAGTCACATGGTAGCTAGAAGCAGCATGTTTCAGCTGATCCTTAATGCCCCTGGAGGCTCAGGAACCAGGGGTATATACTGTATACTGCAAGCACATTCATGTTTTAAACATTGTTGGTGACTTGTAACCACATGGATTATGCCCAATTGAAACACTTCATATTGAGAATGTATGATTCTGTTCATATGCATACAATTGTAGCCTACAGCTCTACCCATCTTTTGCTCTCAGATAAATTGTTTTCGCTGAGATTATAGGTGGGAAACCCTGTTCACAGCCACCCTGCTAGCGGTACAATCAGAGTGGGTTAGTGAGATGACGTTGACGTCGAGCATGTTAGAGCTACATAAGGCACAGTTGAAGCAATTGGTTAAATTGCTTAAATTGCCAATTGGTTATTGGTTAAACACTGTCCAGTAGTTTCAATATTAACCAGAGATTTACGCCCAGTAGGAGGCAATGACTGTTAACACCAATAAAGCACGGCCAGACCATATGTACAAATATTCTGTCTGGTTACATCAGGCTAATAAAATAACAACCAGTGACCTTATGATAAACCAACCTTATGATAAAGACCTCGTTTCACGTCATGTGATGTCTCTCTGGTCTTCCCACGTTACGGTAGTTCCACCTCATAAATGCACTGGAGTTGATATCCCACTGTGACTTCCCACTGTTATAGAAGGTTGAGCATGTCTGGAATGTTCTCTCTCTCTCTCTCTCTCTCTCTCTCTCTCTCTTTCAACCTGTTACAGAAAAGCAGAGCTATCTTGGATTGTCTGATGGGAAACTTTAAGGCATTTGCTGGCTGGGCCAACTGGACGGTAAGCTATATTCAGACCACTGCATGTGTCACAGTGGGGGGTTTTCTTATGGTGTAAGGGCTCGTTGTGACCCTCCGCTGTGCGCTTCACGTGTTGACGTGTACCCCTCTAGATCACACAGCAGGTGGGCCGCTGTAGGCCTGTGGCTGGAGCCCTGGACTCAGCAGATACCATCATATGCACAAACATGCTGGAGTCTCTGGTGAGATGACACTGTTGCTTGTGTCATTTGTGTCATGCTTGTGCAAATTAGGCAAACGAGAAAACTCTAAATAAACTATACCCAACATATCTCTTGTCAAACGAGAGAGACTAACTCTCATACACGTAGTACGTGCTTAGGAAGTCACGGTTCTAATATACTGTATGTATAGCGGTTACTAATCATATTTCCATTTTGTCTTCCTAGAATGCATTCTGGTTCAGTTTGGGCTGGTGTATAATGTTCTTCATCCCCAGCATCATCTTTTCTATCAAACTGGCCAAGTATTATAGGAAAATGAACACCTCTGATGTTTATGAGTGAGTAAAGCACATGCACACACACACACGTGCACGCCCACACACGCGCACACACACACACACACACACATCTCTCTCACAAAAATTAATTTTATTAATCTTTCAGCACATTTCAGCATGTGTTTTAACTCTTTTAAAATGTAATGCAAATCTAAATATAATGGTTATTTGTAGTTCTGAATGTTAGCACTTTGTTTGAATATGTGTTGTTATATATTATGATTATTGTCTCTCTCTTCCCAGCAACCACATAGGAATGCACCATATACCCATTAACCACATTCCACGGGCTCAGATGAAACATTGATATACTATTTCTGGTACTTCTTCAATCTACTGTGAAGATGCCACATGACGGAACATACAACCCTTTGCTGCTAACGCAGGGCTCATTTAGTGCAGCTGTATATGGACCAAATGCAGTATGAAACTAAAATAAAACATATTTACTTAATTTCAACTCCAAGACCTGATGTTGAAGAAACTAGGTCAACTTAACTACTGACGCATACACACACACACACACACACACACACACACACGCACACGCACACACATTGTTTACATTCTCAGGGGTGACATATTACATCACTATTCACAACTTAATTAAATAAGAATAGTATATGTTTTTATGATAAAATAGTAATTTGTGAGCTGTAGAAACACTGTCTATATTAAAACTGTTCTACTGCTGATGTGTAATGATTGCTAACACAATAATACACTGGTAGTATCACAGTACACCAGACTGTATTGTGAGGTATTTTCTTCTGTCTGTTATAAACGGTATAGTTAGTCATTGTGGAGAAGGCTTGTTGATAGTTGAACTCAAAACAAAAACACCTCTCTTTTCAATGCCATAGAGTGCTCCTTCAGAATGTCTGCCCCACACATTGGAAAAGCAGGCTATAGAATATAGTTGTTTGATGAGGTCGGCACCACTTTGTTTGTGTTTCCATTTAATGTTACAAAATCAGGGCAACCGGATGGTTTTTTCTCCATGCACTTAGAATGGGCAGCTAGTGCACTGTGAGTTCTGCTAGCAAATTTGCTGAATTTGACAAAAAGTGCATTAGCTTACATTTGCTGACTCTACCTTAAGTGGCTGTGCCAACAGAAACACATGAAAATATGATCTTTATTTATCAGTAAATATTATATGAATTAACTTAAATGATGTAATTCATTAAATAATTGATTAAATCACAATGAAGGATATACTTGTTGTAGGTTACCCATATAATATAGGTTTAATAACATTTCATATTCAAATATATAGTATTTGTTTATTTGAGTAAATGTGACCTTACTGATCAATGATTTTGAATGTATTTTATTTGTATTCAATAAGTCTATTTTATAAAGCACCTTATACTGTATGTTGCCCAATTAGCTGTCATTTTGTTTTATATGGCTCCTGTTTGCTTTGTTTCTGATGTGCATTCCTTTAGTTATATTTAGAAATACATCCATCTCTTAGTTTATTAATGATTTAATCAATCAACTGATTAAACCAACCCATTATGATGGATACTGTTGGTTACTGCTATAATGTTGGTTCCGCTGTTTCAGTGGTTTTAGTGCAGTTATAATATTTAGTAACATTTTATTTCCAAATTGATAAGATTTGTTTATTAGAGTAATTGTGACTTAACTGATTTTAACAATTTTTTTCTAATGATTGTTTTGTATACAATAAGTAATCTATTTTATAAAGCACTTTATACCTTACCGTGAACTGCCATTTTGTTTAACATGGCTCCTGCCATTTGTCTCTGATATTCATTCCGTTATTCTATTTCAGTAGAGTGCCCCCCCTCAGTGTAAGATAATGCTAAAACAACCCTTTCTGTCCTTCATCAGTTCATACTGTACAGGGATACAGATCACCCAGTTCAGCAGGTTTATGTTACAGGTAGAAGCCACACGTAATGGTGAGACCCAAAGCCAAGTTATAAGGTAGTGTGACCTGTAGGCTAACAATGCAGTCATTTACTCCAAGAAGAATAGCATCAGCTGTTTTGAGAGCACCAGCTGCATACAGCCTGCTTTAGCCTATTTCTTTGCACCGATTATTGTTTTCAGGAAGGAGGCTAAACATAGAATGAGTTGATCAATAGCACAACAGAGTGCATCACAGGTTTTGTTTCAGGAAGCAGCGGTCACAAAGCATTCCACTATGTACTTCCCAGGGCAGGAGAGCATGAGGAAGAGAGCGTGGTTCAGCATATGGAGATTGGTTAATAAGCATCTATTGTATATGGAATTCGATCCCCAACAATTCATTCTGCACAGGACTGCCATTTTCCCATCTCTTAAGAAGCTGAAAGCTCACGTGTTATCTAGAACTGGAGTTGTGGAAATACTTGCTACATGTCCACATGCATTACAGCTTCACAGCCTCCTGAGTAACCTGCAGGCACAGACATGCAATTCATTATAGCTCTATCTGTGCGCCACTATTGGTGTGCTGAGCGGTGATATCAGTTCAAGAGTTCAAGTGTGATTCACAAGGCTGGGGAAAGGCTTGAACATTTGTCTAATTGAACATTCCTCTAAGCATACCCAATGCAACACAGGGCTACATGTGCAACAGCCACAAATCCATTCACAAGGTCACACACAGACATACAGTACATGAGAAAGCTATAAATAGATTTGCCTGGGGGAAATATGGGGAGTTTCATTATTGGGGCAGTCGATCATAAGAGCTGTATTTTCTGCCAGCCTAGAGTTAGCATTATACTTTCAATAAAGCATACCTCATAAAAACAAATAGCTATTTCAGTACAATTCAGCATGAGCATCGACCAATTGGTTGTTAAAGCTCTAAAAAATTTCAACTCACCAAACTAGAATTAGAATCTGAAACCAGATTCTAATTGTACTTTGCCTCTGCAATGCACAACAGAAATATTGTAGAAAGCAATAAAATTAGAAGGACATTCGGTAGTTTTAACTATAGTTTAATACCACACACAATTCATAAATATGTCCAGTTTTGCTTAGGCATTATTTATCAAACACTGCTAAAGCATTTTCAAAACATATGCAAAGCCCCCCTTCAGGATAGAAGGACAGAGAAATACTACAAATATCAGAAGTGCAAGGCAAATTAGCAAACAGTCTCAAAGTCATGCCCATTCAACTGTCCTGGAAAGTCAGGGACTTCCCAGTGATTGTCAGGTGCATTGAAATAATTAAATAAAAACACAATTGACCAGTAGTTGGCACTGTTGCTTCCAATGGTCACTGTTAAGCTTGTTTAAGATACACACAGTTTCAGCACAATTATTAACAAGCCACTGCAAAATAATTGAACTAATTTGAAATGAGATCGCAAACCCTATGTTTGAAATTCCAAACAATGGTTCCCAAATTATGTCTCAAGAAAGATCCTCTGAAAGGCGTCATAGTTCGTTTGATTACACACATACACATAATAGTATTATTCAAGTTACCCCAGATTATTTGACACACTAAAAGTGTCAAATAAGTTTTTGGGGAACAAGAAATATAACACCATAGCTTATCGATCAGCTTCATTCAAACCGTAACCAGTTAGTGCGCTTTAAAAAATGTCATAATTAAACATATGTCACTACACTACAGACAATTCAAACGATGTATGTAGAGGCAGAAAACAAACAAAAGACAAAAATAATATCTATGATGGCCTATAGTTTCCTATCAAAAATAAGTTGTTCCACTTAGACAGAAAAAAGCACTTCAGGAGAGAGAGTGGTATGCACTGTGAATACACTGAAACGCACAGTATATACATTAGTGTGGTGCAGGGTACCGCAAGCTTTATACACAGAATCTACAGTATGTGACACTAGACCGTCAATGAGGAGAAGCATTGAAAAAGCTATTCTGACTATGGGTCACCGGTAACCCCTCGCCCCGTGCTTTAAATATATAAATTTAAAGCATATCCTAGTTAATATACTCAAGACGAATAATTACAAATAAAATAAAAAAACTGACAAATAAATCTTTTTCAGTGGCACAAAACAAGAAATAACAGTCTGCTGAAACAAAAACCCAAAACATTAACATTTTCACAGGCACTTAAGCACACTTAATGTACATACAACACAGTGCAAGACATTCATTGCGAGGGTGGGACATGAAACATAAGTTAACACTGACAGGGTGGGCAATCAGTTTGGGAGTGTGGAGAATGCCAGCACAGGGGAGACAGAAGGCCTAATATCTCTAACAGAATTACCCTTACTGGACCCATGCAAGACATTCCCTAATGCAGGCATCCTATGTGTGTGCGTGTGTGTGGCTCCACGAGCCTAACAGAATTACCTCCAAAATTCAATTTAGGAATACATTTCTGAGCTACTAAGTATTTTGGTCGGGAGAGGACCACCAGATAATAGGCAGAGATGAGTTTAGGGAGAAAAGCACCCCCAGTGTTATACTGGGCTCCCTTGCTTTAGATTTAGAGAGGGTACAAAAGCCAGGTTGTGTACACACAGGACAAACAGGTTAATGTTTGACAGATGACATTCTCAGCACCACAAAAACAGAAGTAAGGCGTATAAAGTTAATGTAGATCCCTATACCTCAAATCAACCGCTGCAGACATACCTCAAATGGAACAAACATTCAAAATAAAAGGTCATTTTGGCCCAAAAACTCTTTACAGAAAAGATTGCATATTAAGGGTTGGCATATATTTACCATTAGCAGATAGAGTATCATCCTCTATACTATAGGATAGTGTGGCTTTGTACTACAGTACACATCAGATATACCAATACTAACATGCCAATACAGTATATTATCAAGTCTTCTGGTTAAAAGGAATTTCAATGCAACTGTACTTTTCAACATTCTTAATTATTACTCCACATGCATGCAAGACCACTTCAGAGTTAATACTTAAATAACTTATTTACATAAATAGGATTTAAAAAAAAGGCATCAGGTGAAGTATGTACATTACAATCTTCATCAGTAGTCATTTAATAGTTTATTGCAGTCATATGTAGCTGTTGTTTTGGGCTCTTTCTAATACTCAAATTATTCTAGAACAATGTTCATTAATATTTGCCTCCGGCTCTCACTTAACCGTAAAATGTTAATAATAACAACAACAGACAAAATATGCTATCCATGTGCCATTATTCCACATCATAGTCATATTGTTTCACTAACCAAACACGTTGCTTCAACTATGTACCTACGAGTGTTGTATACTACTGTACATCACATTTTAACTAAATTATTCCTATCTGTTATTAAGTTAGCATTATGCTACACGCTGTGCTTCCGTGGTGTGTCCTGTCACACTGGGCTGGCAGCTTACGGACTCCCTGAGCGGCCCGACCGCCTCGTGCGTGGAGGGTCCCTGTCCAACGGTAGTGGCACCAGAGCCGGTTCCGGCGGCTGCCCTGCGGTCGCCTTGGCGACGGGTTGCCGGGGCGGGGCGGGAGGGGGGAAGACGGGCGACTGCAGGATGTCGGCGTAGCGCTGGCTGGGCTTAGCCTCCCTCTGGAGGACTGTGGTGAGCAGGGGCTTCAGCAGGCCCACGGTCAGCAGGCCGTCGCTGGGCTGGGCGAAGGCAGCGGGGGGGCTGGAGGAGGACGGCGCAGGGGGGACGTTCTGCAGCAGCAGGCCGAGGATGTCGGGCAGGGGCAGGTCGTCGGGGCACAGCGGCCACAGCAGCTCCACATATGGGTCCAGCTCCCGGTGCTGGGCGGCCTGGCACAGCACGACCGTGAACATCTCCCTGCTGAGCAGCGGGCTCCGCCGGCTGAACTTCTGGACCACCTGAACCACCCGCTCCCACTGGTGCCGCCCCACCAGGACCCTCAGGGCCTGGAGCACCGCGTTGGGCCGGCCGCTGACCAGCAGCAGCTCCACCGCCAGATCCTCGCGCTCCCGCTCCCCCGCGTGGGGCAGGACGGAGAGCGCGCGCTTGTAGAGGGGCACGGCCCCGCCCTCCGCTGCGCCACCCTCCCCGGCCGCCGCCCTCCCACCGGAAGAGCTCCAGAAGGGGGAGGGAGGCGAGGTCAGGCTGAGGCCCAGGAGCTGTTGCTGCTGCTGGGCCAGCTCCAGGAAGCTGGGCAGCCTCTCAGGCTGGATGTGGAACACGGAGGTGCACAGCAGCTCGAACACGGGCAGGGGAGGGTCGCCGTCGGCTGATTTGTGGGGATGCGTCTGGCCGGCGTGGCCGTTGGCGTAGGGGAGGTTGGCGGGGGGGAAAGCCTGCCCGGGGCTCAGGACGGTCTTCCACACCTCCGGGGGCGCTGTGCTGGACAGGGAGCCCTCTCCGTTGCTGTGGAGCTGCAGAGCGGCCTGGGCAGCCCTCCACGCAGGGCGGGGGAACGTCCTGAAGATGGAGTTGAGGTGCAGGAGTGACTTCCTGTCCGGCTCGCAGCACAGCAGCCTGGCCACCTCCTGCTGGACCAGAGCCTCGCACAGAGCCTCCACCTCGTCCCCGCCGGCCCGTGCCAGACGCCCCTTCACCTCTTCCAGGGAGACCAGAGCCTTCAGCTCAGCCTCCAGGAAGCCCAGCAGCTTGTCCTGCCCACCGCCGGGCCCGGGTGGCCCGGCCCCCCCGCCCTCGCGGAGGAACCCCCCGAGGATGGAGGCGAGGGAGATGGGCGCCTGGAACATGCCTCCTTTCTTCAGCTTGTCCACAGTGAGCTGGGTGCTGCTCAGGCTCCGCTGCTGGTAGTACGCACACGCCTCCTCGAACACAGCCTCCACCAAGAGCGCCCCGGGGCTGACCGTCTCACCCGTGCCCGGGAACGAGGGCCTCTGCTTGGGGTTGGATTCGGCGTCGCGGCCCCTGCCGTCCGAGGACTCCCGGTGCGCCGCGACCGCATACAGACCCAGCTCGGACAGCAGGCGGGGGGCCTGTCTCTCCGCCTTGTCCACAAACAGCAGGCTCTCCCTCCCCAGAGAGAGCTTCTCCAGTTCCCTGCCGCACCTCAGTTCTATCAGGTACAGGGTGCGGCCCACGGCTAGGGCCAGGATGTCCTCGTACACGCTGAGGCTCGTATGCGTGCCGCCGTTTACCGGGCAGTTGTCGGCCATTTTGTACACCTGCCGCAGCAGTCCGTCCCGTTGCAGGTGACTCACCCAGCCCGTGCTGAGCAGGAGTACAAGCCCCCCACAGGCAGAGGGGGTGAAGCCGTAGACCACAGGCGGCGTGAGGGAAGATAGATAACCTAAGCTGTCCATCACCAACTTCCTGAAATCATTCTCCTTAAGGGAAGGGGAGTCCTGTTTGAACACAGCACCATTGCATGTGCTGATAACTGTGAAGGTGTCCTGCTGCGGTTGCCACGACAGGAAGATTTTGTTGACAATCAGCAGCTGATTCTCCTTTAAATATGGAAGCAAGTAGACATATTCACTTGAGCTGACCACAATGAAGCGGGGGTTGTTGTGCAGGGCGATTTTCACCCCTCCCAAACTGACTGCCCCCTCCTCCACATCATAGGCACGTTTGCAAATACAGTATCTCAAGGTATTCGTAGTGGAATTGGCGACAGAGGGGGTTTCAGAGGCAGGTCTCTCCTCACACCAGACGATAAGGTTGGCGCAGGCAGACACAGACACCACTCTAGCCCGGGGCCCGTTACACAAGTCCGAGGTCTGCACAAGATGCCAGCCCGGTTTGCACTCGAGGAATTTCCAGAACTCAGCTTTTCCATCCTCGTATACCACCACGAGTGTAGCAACACCCGCCTGTCTGTTGATGTTGTTGTTGTTTGGGTTCAAATAAACAATATCCACTATGGGTACATTTGGTGCCAGATTTAGATGCTTCTGGACCTGGATAAAATGGGGTCTTTCGTATTTGTCAAAAGTCACGAGGCCGACTTTAGGTTGTCGGAGAATTACGTGAATGTGACGTCCATCTGGACTCAGGCGCACATCGGACAAGGTATTTTTACAGTTACTGTTAGAATTCGCCTGTTTCAGCAGCTCGGTTAATTCCTTACCACAAGTATAGTCCGCGAAATCCGTAACTTGTTCCAACACTAGTCGTGTCATGTCTGCGAATAGAGGAAACACGTAGGCTGATCGATTAACTAGCTATGGTAACTAGCCTCCGGCAGAAATCTCAACCCAGAAGCGCTACCGTAACGGAATGGCAATCCGATGGTTACTACGAGAGACAGCCCAAAACTGCTGATGGGTAAATCCTCCGACATCCATCGATTCGCATATGTACGGCAGATATAAACGCCATATATAATTACTTTATAGCAGATCAGTTGGTTTTCAATTCCAAATCTAAAATGTCACTTCGAGCCATTCCGATGCTCTACTCTACCTCTACCCTCTCTACCCCGACATCACGAGATGGTTCATTTCCTCATACCAACTAGACTATGCATAGAGGGCGGGGCAACACTGCAAACCGGGAAAGAGATTGGTACATTTTTTCATTTCGTCTTATTTTATAAGATATCTGCTACTGTATATCCGCATAATGAGATGATTAGGACATACTGAAGATCCTTTTTTCATACTTATTATGCAATATGCACATAACCATGCATATACCGGTAGCTACCTATATAGCCTACATCCTTTAGCCCTTGTCAAAATGCAATATGATATCAGGCTGGCATATTGTTAAGAACAGCTGACACTGCAAGAACAATCGCAATAGAGTTGTTTGTTGTGCTGATGGTGACTTCAATACAAGATCAGAATTTGTGTGACCATAAGGTCTAGCAGAACTGAAATAAATATCCTCTTGTTTTGTTATTCAGGCTTAGTTCCATTTAAGAAAAATAGCATATTGTGATGTGTTTTTGTCCTGGTTATAATGTTATATTGTTTGTTTCTGGGTTTTCGTCAATTTCCATGGACATCATAAAATGCAGACAATCGCAAATCGTGTATTAGTTCGAACTTTGTTCAGCCATGTCAAACACTTTCAGAGGCAGAATAATTGCTTTACGTTAACAAATCTGTGATTCCCCTCAAATGTAGTGATGAATAATTTTTGATTGGTGTGACCTTGATCCGCTGTCACAGCATGCAGTCACCTCTGCAGAAAACTACTCTCCTAACTACCTTTATCTATATAGTGCGTCTAATGAAAATGCAACAATTAAATGCAACCAGCAGCCAAGGGTCTTTCTTTACATAAAGATGTGTGTCTTGCGACAACCACACATCCATCTCTATCATAAGGGTGTAATATTGTCCTAAACTATGGTCAGGAGAACACCCACGTTGGCATTTGGGTTCCCATTTTCTCTCTGACGCTACTATTGGTTAATGCCAAATGTAATAACACAAACAGGGTTAACTGGTTACAGAACTCTTTCACTTTTGATTCACTCTTTTGTTCTTGTCTGCAAAAGATAATTGATTTGTATTCCAATTTCCAGCAATATCTTCCTCTCTATATAGATATGCAGTATACTGTAGGTGGATTTTATTTAAAATGATGATTTTCTTATTTTTAATTTAGCCAGTAATTTACCTATGAAGAAGTGAGTGTAAATTACAGTATTGCTTTTCACTAACTCAAATGCATCCAACCCATATATCAGGGCTATAGAGCATTGTCTATTCATCTTATATTACATGTTTTTTAAACCTTTGAGTCAGGATGCAAGCTTGTGATACCAATAACCTAATTACATCACAGATAAGCTGTTGAATAAAGCCCCATTGTCTTGCCGCACAAGGTCTGTATAGTCATTTAGTGGACATCCAGGTCTGATTTCAATGAACACTGATTGCATGTAATCACATTCAAAGACACTATACACAATGGAAGGTACATCCATTTTCTTATCTAGGCCAACTGAGGTTGGAGAGGCCAACTGAGGTTGTATGCTGTGACATTTTGTGTACAGCAGGGAGCGGTATTTAGCTAAATTCTAGTTTCTTGTTTGCTGTGTATATAGGCTGAATATGGCTTTATGATATTTTAACTTGCTATATTGCTGCAAAGATAAAGTGCTTATCTGAGACAGGAGGCGCTAGAGAGCAGAAACATGTTATCAGGTTGAGCTGTATTCTTCTAAAACAGAATTAAAGCTGAACTTGAAGAGAACACAAGGTTGGTTATCCTGACATCTTGCAATCAACTATGTGGTGAAATACTTTGGTATTTGCAGTGTGTGTGTGTGTGTGTGTGTGTGTGTTTGTGTAGGTGTGGTGCGTGTGTGTGTGAAAAAAAGGACGCCAACATGTAGAAAATATGTAGCCAGGTGGATTGTGCAAAAATGCAATTTCAAATGAATAGAACTAACAGCTAACATACTTAACAAGAGAACAAGACAATGCTATACGATAAATGCTCATTTGATTTCATTAGGTGTGGTGCCACTGATGGCTGATATCAGTGTAGGTCAATGGATCTCAAACTAAGGGCCAGAATACTCCAAACTGGTGGTAAGGTGGGATTTCAAATAAATATATTTTAATTAACCGCTTCATCACTAGGCGAATGACGCATGGCTGCTGTCTCAAATATACACGCCTATACTGAATAGAGTAGTAACCTTGGTAACAAATAGGTAACACCTGTGAGAGTTCGTGAGGGGTGAACACCATGTGGATGTGCAACACAGCATTTTTGCCTCACTGACACTTCTGTTTTAAAATGAATACTCAATTAGAAGTAAGCTGTATATCAATGGACCATATCAACAACTGATTTGTCAAGTTTGATGTAAATAAAATGAACTGGGAGGGGTTTAAGTTAATGTATACGTATGAACACTTACAGTAATTGAATGCTCCTGTTATATTTGTAAAGGTGCTTTTATTGTCACATACACATACTGTAAATGTGTTGGAAAAAGGAAAAGGGTTGGTTTAAAGCATGAAAAGCTTTTGTGGATACATGGTCAACATCCAGTTCTCAATTGCTTTTGAGGTGCTTTGCCCATGTCTCTTCATCCCTTTATCCCTTTATCCCTTTATCCTTTTCGCTCTCTCTCTCCCTCATCCTCTCCTCCATCTCCCTAAGTGACACATGTACAGGATTGTTCTGCCATGGGCAGCAACGCCAATTACATTATATTCAATATATATGCACACTAATGTTTTATTTTCAATATTTTCGATATATTCCAAATTTGATCCATGTGATGAGCATCTGTGTCTTTATTCTGAATGGAGCCCAGATATGCATTGTGGCATGGGGGCTATAACAGCGTTTGTATAATATTTATTGATGTTAAGTTACAATTGAACCCTAATCTAACATGCCTGACAAATAAAAGACATCAATGTTTTATTAACAACACATGCAATCAAAGGCAGCAATCCTTACTTTAGTGACTGACGCCTCAAGAATTATGTTATTAAGTTATTAAGTTATGTGCCAGTAATCTGTAATAGCCGGTAATGAAACAGATGCATTAACATCAGCATCTGTTTTACTAAACACACACATACAGCTCCTTATTAATAGCTATATTGTAGAGCCTCTTTGCTTTCTGATACAGCAGGTAAAAGTATTACTTGTATGTCAGGTGTGATGTAGTTGTCCAACAATCTCATGTTTTTTTGTGGCACTCTTATATTTCTATTGAGGAAAACAAATAAGCTTTAATAGTGAACGTTCACCAACTGTAGCATGGCATGAGGCTGTAATTGTGGCTACCTGCCCAGTGCACATGCGGTGGGTGGATGCTTTGCCCATCACAGCAATCATCCACTCTTATTAAACATCCTTGTAGACATCAACACAGAATCCCCTGCGATCTCCAGGAATACTGCTCTGTATCACACACCATGGAAACCCTGTGGAGCAACAGGCAAGCGCTTCAGACACATTTCTCCTTTGAAAGTCAATAATACTCATTGAACGACTGGTGCTCACTTTCAGTATAAATGAAAGCATTACTAAGATAACAGTGGCACAAAAAACCTCAGTCAAGTCAATGCCTACAGGTAACATGTAGGCCTAGCGACACATATAAAGGGAGCTGCAAATCCAACTTACTCTTGTACCCGGAATTATTGTACCTATAGGCTACTGCATAGCCATTCAAAACAGATTATATCTGATGTTTGCCATTTAACAGAACCTTAGACGTTACTGGGCCCTCTCAGACAGGGATATAGGCTGTGAGCTGATGCTGCCTATTCTGGACTTGTATTAATCCCCAAGACCTCTTCGGAAGATAGATATGTTCTTATAAGATAGATATATTTCAACCTATATTCGTCTATGATTTCAGCACACATGCATTAGTCAGGGACCACAAGATCATGAAAAATGTGCATCCTATTAAATACGTGTAAACAAATCTGCCACAGTTACAAGTCCTCCCTTACGTCTGAACAGGTCGTTGGCGTGCGTGGATCGTGTAAAAGATGACTTGCGTGCTACACAGCCTCATTGGACCGTTCACTGTGTGGCTGCATCTCCTGAAGAAATAGCCTCGACACGGCTGACCTTTGCGTGATAAATTAGGTCCCTGAGCAGGCATTCAGCATTACGCTGCACATTCATTATGAGCTCACCACGGGCCATGAGGCTCAACAAGCGCTATATTACTGCACACTGGGTGTAGGTATCACAAACGCTATGAGCCGTGAACTTCCTACTGGGTTTGGAAGGTGACTCGTTAATACAGCTAAAAGTCAAGCATCTAAAACACATCACAACAAAGTTAAACAATCGCTTTAACTGAGAGTTTCACAGACTTTAAAGAGTCATTCCCATCTACAAAAACTGCAGCTAAAAAAAAAAAACAGAACGCCCACCCCCTCACACCTGGTGAAAGGGGAAGGGGGCTAAAACATGTCTGATACACCTCGTAATTGGCGGGAAGGCCGAAGTGGCTGTAACCTGTAGAGAGAGAGGGGATTGGTGGGAAGTTGTGTTTGGCGTTGTGTGTGTGTGTGTGTGGGGGGGACTAATGATTTCCTTTGGGCGGCCGGAGCAAGACGCAAGGGAGCAGGCGTGATGGAGTATAGGGTTGGAGAAGAACTGGTGTGTGTGTGTGTGTGTGTGTGTTGGTGCGTGTACTAGTGGAGGCGGCAGCCGTCCTGAGAGACTCATTTACGGAGGCGTTCTGCTCCGAGACGACGGATGCCACCTCCTCACAGAGCCAGATCAATGTCGTGGTCTAGCTCTGTGTTTATGGCTCTTCTCTGACATTCCTCAGAACTGTCAAACTACAGATGAACAGGGAGAGAGCACCCACACATACACACAGCAGAATGTTCCAGATTTGTTTTTATTATCCTCCCTGTGTTCACTGTTCATCCCTCCACCCTTCTCCTAATTCAGCCCTCATTACCTGTCGCCCAACACAATAACTCCCTGTCTGACCTCCGTTTATCGAGCTGTCTCTGTAACTCTGAACCTTGACTTTTTTGTATCCCCCTTTGATTTTACCTTTCTATTAATCCAGTTTTTTAGTTTTTTGTTGTTGTTGTTTTGTCCCTATCAGGTGTAATGGCGAGGGAGGAAGAGGCTGGTGATTATTATGGTGTCCTGACTCTCCTTGGCCCTGTTCATACTGGAGATAGACGGTAAAAAATGTTTCGTCCTGTCCTGAGATGTGTGCTGTGCTGGGTAATTTAGATGATGTAGATCAAGGTGGTCATTTTCCACTAGGAAACATAAGCCACTGAGTTTCCCAGGACAAAATCAGGACACACAAGCTCCCCTAGTGGAAAAGGTGATGCATTACAAGTCACTACGCAGGATGTTCAGGACATAACTGAGTGCGGAGGCTTAATGTAGCCTATCAAATTGTTTTTCCAACAGCAAATACAACAGGCATGTATGTCCACCAGTAAAAACATTGTACATAAATGTAAATGTGTTGTTGTTGTTTGTCCATTTGTATAACAGCAGGGTTTTTGAGAGGGAGAACATCTGCTTTCCAAGGTGTAAATGAGATTGTGGTTTGGGAAAAGCAGCATACACAGAGCCTGCAGGCTTGATGAATGGCTAATGGAGCCTGTGTTCCAAAATGTCCATGACATATGGCAAACAAACACGTGCATGTGTACTCGTGCACGAAGCCGAGCAGACAGAAAGGCAGCGGGCTCAAATGCATTCAAGTAGAAACCTACACACGCATGCACGCACGCACACAGACACACACTCACACACTTGTGTGCACGCACACACACACCCACACACACACACACAATCACACGCACACACGCCCACATACACATGCACACACACATGCATATATCTCCAGGCCAAAATCCCGAACAGGAGCAACTCATGAATGTAAAACAACTGAATAGAAACATGAATCTTCTTTTACAGTAAAATATTTGTACTGACAAGATAATAACTAAGATTGATTTAAACTTTCAAAGACTAATGTGACACTTTTTATGCAAATGGTAATCAAGTCTGATGCTATTTTTCCATGACTCTAGACTGTCGACTTTTACAGCATAGGACCAACTGAGACAAGTTCAGCGAAGGGAGTTGAACGCATATCAATCACAGCCCCACACAGGGAGGTCTATTTAAACTGCAGCTATTTAGGCTGTCCGATCTGACCAATGTTGCTCTTTGTATTGGTAGCATATGCACTTATGCATCATATACAGTACATTAGTGAAGCCTTTCCCAGCCATGGTCCTATAGAGTACCCCTTCCCGTTCATTACAATCAGGTGTGTTGATGCAGGGAGACATCTGGTACATGCGGGGCAGGGGTACTCCAGGACCAGGGTTGGGAACGCTACATCAATGCACAGAGAGTTGTGGAGCCCCAACAAGACACACTGCCTCCCACACCACACCACCTGCACTTTGTGCACTAGCATGTTGAGCTGCCACATAGTACTATTATAGTATATTGCAGAATATATTGCAATTATGCTGAAATATTTTTGTAAATGCTATTTTGTTGTTTGTTTTTCATTAAGCATTTTTGTCACGATCAACGCAGTCTTGACTAATATTTTAGGCAAGAGGAAACTGGAATTGTGTTATTATATTTGTCAATATTCCTACAAGAATCGCAAACACTTGAGTGTAGGATTTACATCTGTGCTAAAATATAGGCATTAGAGTCGCTAATCAACATCAAGCAATGAGGATTTGTTTCCCCAGTCATCTCGCACATAACGTAAGCATCAGCATCAGCATCAGTTAACGTAATGGTTAACTGATGCTGCTGAGGCTTATATGTAGCTGTTATGACACCACATGACCAGAGTAGCATTCTCATATGCTTTCCAATAAACAAAATTGAACATTAATCATATTAACATAACCTGCATAAGTGTATTGTAATACAACACTTTACTTAATTGAAATTAGTGAGAATGTTGTTGTTTTTTGCCCTTGGAAGACAGGCTAACCTCTTTAGCCACTGAACCCTCTCTTATTCTACAAATTGGCTGTACGATAATAGCCTTTTCTACAGTATGTACATGGCTATAGTGAATGATGAAGCCTCCTGTGGTGATTCGTAATATTTATAGCCAACAGCAATGACAGCAACAGATGCTGTCATTGTTAAAAGAGACATGTTAGGACACTCACAAGTCTCACATAGATGCTACACGCCTGCACTCATGCATGCACGCACACACACACATGCACGCACACACACACACGCACACACGCACACACCAACATGTACACACACACACAAGGCGTTTTATCCAACATATGAGAATGAGTACAGTGAGCTTTGGACGGATGGAAGTTTTTCTTAGATTTCTCTAATAGTCCATCGTTCTGTGACATTAGTCAGACATATTGTAACATAATAGATGTATGAGTGGCCTGTTGTGTTGAACGTTTCTCTATACTTTGTCGACCAAGATGCAGGTCAGCATGTGTACATCATCTCTCTACAGCATCTGAAACTGTGAATTTGAAGATTTTCTTTTTACTTTTTTGCACACTGATTTGGTGAAATATGTTGCCACCTATACCGTGTAAGATGTACTTTAGTTGTATATATGTAGCCTATGGTACAGTTGTAAGTGAGACTCACCCAGGTAGCTTTGATAAATGGACATCGACATTGAGGTGAGTGATTTTGACTGGAATGAGTCCTGAGCCTGTTATGTTTCTCTCTTCACTTAACAGCAGGGGCGGAAACCGCTTACCTCTCTCTCTCTCTTTCTCTGTCTCTCCCTCTCTCTCTCTCTCTCTCTCTCTCTTTCCCTGTCTCTCCCTCTCTGTCTAAACTGGCGTGAGTTTCTGGACACGCTCTGCCACCCATTCACACTTTACTTTCCATGTCACTCACACTGAACCCGTACCACGCAGAGCCCAAACATTGTCTTTCCAACCGACAGGCTTAAAAAACACCTCTCAAGCCGACCGAATATGTGCACACTCAGCACATACGTAGACACGCATGGTAACCCCCCTTTCCCCGCTGATCACACACACACACACACACACACACACACACACACTTGCATCTAAACACAAAATCTTGAATTGGTTTCAGTAAATGTTGTTGGACAGACACAGCTCACTAATGGTACAGTAGATGGCTGTTGGCGCTATCGAATGCTGCTGCATCTCATCAAATTAGCCGTTAGTTTAGTTTTGTGTGTGTGTGTGTGTGTGTGTGTGGGTGTGCACGAGTGTGTGTGCGATTTTTCTACTGTTCTCCTCACTTGGAGATCATTAGAGAGCATCTCTGCTATAACTGATCCCTGTAGAGAGAGAGAGCAGGTAGAAAAAAAGCAGCAATAAAGAGTTTGGGCTTTCCTAGCTTTAGAGTCAACAGCAGTGACACGTCTGTGGTGCATTCTGCTTTATATGGGTAACACGCTGATACCACGCTGTGTGAGCAACACTGTCCAGGCGTCACGCCAGCATTCGCCCGCTCAGCCTGTCCAGATCTTTAATGAACCCCACCCTCCCCCAGGGTGCGCTCTGATATCTTTCTGTCGCTAATCCGCCACACAGCTGTGATGTAATCCCACCATTGAGTGAATGTGTGTGTGTGTGTGTGTGTATAGGCCCATCACACGGCTGTGATAAGCTGGGACTGGTGTGAACACAGGGAGGCGTCAACACTGGCGCTGATTAGCAGTGTATGGCTACTCTATTGTATTCACATGGGAGAGGGGATATACTGTACTGTCTGCATGGTTTATTAAAGGGGACATATTGTATGATATCTCTACTGCAGCACAAGCTTTGACCAAGCTGCTCATGGATACAGTAGCCGGACGTTCACAACACAGACCACTTTTCACACTCATGGAAGCTGTTGAGATAATGGTAATAATACTCACCATAGCACTAACATCAACACAGAGCTCCCAATATGTCTCGCACTAGAGGAGAGGAACAGACCCTTCTGCCTTCACATGTTACCTGAAAACTGACAGGAAACTTAACCTGTGTGTGTGTGTGTGTGCTTATATATGTCTGTGTGCACCAGCGTGTTTGTGAATTTCTATTTTGCGGGCCATGGATGCTGGTTGAAACAAACTATGCTTTTATGATGTATGTGTCGGCGGCAAACACTGTACTGTAAGTATGGGAGCTTAAAATGAGTGGATTCTTTAGTCCTGCTCACCCCAGTAAGAATCTCTGCTGAGAGTTACAGGGCTAAGAAATCAGCTCTCTGGTGCTCTGGATAGATATTGGCAACACTGTACATCCCTGTTTGCTTTCCTGGCTCACACACACGCACACGCATGCACGCACGCACGCGCGCAGACACTTTCTATCTCTGTCATACATTTCTCTACAAACTCATATTCAACCACCCTCAGGGGTTTAGTTAAAGCTTATTAAGGTTTATCTTCATGCTTTGGCATGTCATCTATAGTGATTTAGGTCTGAATCAGGCCAACAGCAGAATCCAATTTGTCTGTATAATGAGGAAACAGAGTGTGGTTTTCACACCTTCTTCTGTCACCCAGTGACACGGATTACATGTTGGGCTAACCTCATCGCCAGGAGGACATTAGCAAACATGCACCCTCCCCTCCCCCAAAATGGAGATGTGCTTGGCGTGACAGTTTCACGTGCATCTGGATGCTGACGTGTCAGAATGGCGTCTGCTCTGGTTGAGCTGATAGCACTACAGCAGTGTCACATTGTTTCACCTTGAGAGCTTGCTGGCTGTTCATGCATTATTCTGCATGGCGCTATTAGAGCACGCATTAATTAATGTCAGTTTTAATTACAAATGGAGCTTGCCAGAGTTTTTGGCTTGCCTCCCAAATAAGCAGTCATCCTGTCACTTGCTGTGTGGTAGACAAACAACCTTACAAGTCTAAACTGTGGTAGAATCACATAAGGTTGAATTCATTTTACACTAAAAGCAACTTGCTGCTGTCACCCCTGATATGGTAACAAAACCAACTACCATTTAAAATCTTATAGTAGTCAGAGGATAAAATAAACCTCTGCTTAAAAAAGAACTCAAGGCACATTTGATTAGAAAACTTTATGCACTGCTCCGGGGGTTCGTCGATCACCCCTTTCCTGTCGAACGCGACGTCTCTTTGGGGAGACGCAGAAACGCTATTAGCAAGTCTTCATTCACTGTGAACCATGCCCGTCCCTTTCCCGATGAGCCTGGTGATTCAGCCCCAGGCACAGGTGAATAGTCTGAGAAGACAGAGCGGACTGATCATTGAGTCAGCGCGGTGAGATAGTGCGGTGATTATCAGACCTTCTATGACATTCCAATATAGCTGAACATTAAAGCATATTTGTTTTAAACATACCATATAACATATAAATATGACCATTTCAGTGAACAACATTTACTGTATAAAACATGTGGCCCTGTCCATGGTGCTGAAGACAAACTCGATAGGATGTGTTTATCCTGGCATCAAATATTCTTTAAACTTCCATCTAGGGACCACATATATACTATATCTGTCATGTACCATGAGCCAGAAACCCTGTAAATATTCCATGCAACTTTAATAAACCAAGTTTTGCGTTTTACCAGCGTTTGGAAAAAAGACTTGCATCATTAAACCTACTCCTCCACCGAGCCTCCAAGAATCCGATAGCATCACAGAAGTTGGTTTTCTTCCCATGGCAGGAATTTGGCTTTCAATCTGCCGGGCTGTGATTTAAATGAAAGTGAATTCCTGTTGCAACCTTGGGAAAGTAATTGGGTTATTTTTCAGTATATGCCAGAGAAAGTGAATTGTTGTAATCTACCTGCAAATTTCCTCCATTATTTCTGCTCACTTTGCATATGAACTAAAATACAGACAAACACACACACACACACACACACACACACACACACACCCAGGCACGCAGGCACGCATGCATGCACGCACGCACGCACACACACACAGTCGAATACTTCATCTGCAAGTAGCAGAATTAGTTAGTTAGAGTACAAAAAAAAAAACTACTAAAAGGTTTCGAAGACTGTCCTCAGGACTGAAGCGATTTATATCATCATAAAATGGGACATTTTTAAAAATAAATCCACTACTCTCAGAGATTGCCTCAGCCGGGCAATATAATTTAGCTTGGCTCATTGCTTAGCCGTGTCCTGTCCTGAAGATTGCCTAGCGTGTATCCCCATGCTTGGTTATTGCTTTGGAATCCATTTTGTTTCTGCATCTCCCTTGGCACCAGCTGTGCCCTGCGGTTGGCTGCAGTGTGCTGGGCAAGGTGGAGCCACCTCTGCGGTGACGTGCACTGTGTGCTCAGTGTGCCTCTAGCTCGCTGGTCCATTGAGCAGACATGGAGAATGGACACAGAATAATGTATGAAGGGCTCCTCAGCCCCAGGTTATCCTGCGAGAGAGCAGAGGTGTGAGAGAGTTATTGCGTTGTGTGAGTGTCTGTGTGACCCGTTGTGGACTCGAGGAAACTGCAGATGTAACGAGAAAACACCCCATGTTCAGACCAAAAATACCAACCAAAAATAATAAATTATTCACTCTCTGTATCTGTAACATGTTTCTGATTACATTGAATTGATAGGGGAAGATAGGAAAGCATCACTGCTACATTGACAGCATTCCAGGCCAGGGGTGAGTCATTTCATACTGTTTCATACGATTCCTATGATGGATTACATGGTGAGAAGAGCAAAGAGTGCCACTAGTGATCAGACACTCACTGAAGCACACCTGTGTCTAATTAGCCAGACAGTCTGTGGGGTTATTGCAGGCGGCTGAGTGAAGGATAGACAGGCTCATACATGGTATGATGCTTTAAAGTGTATCTTCACCCCAGCTCTGAGCCTGACTCCACCTCTTGCACAACTTTAAAAAATGCTTTTGTGATGACCCACAAGTGCACCAAGCCAGCAAGGACCGTGGGCTAGCTGGGCAGATATGATGTGTAGCCTTTTTTTATAAATAATTGAATGTTGCCAATATTGTAACACCAGCATTGATGGAGTCTCATCAAAGTTAATTCCTATTAAGTGAACGGCTCAAAAAATGTAGGGTGCAGTTCATTTTTATGTAATTTTACTTTCATCTTTCAATGCTGATATTAATCTCCCAACTATAGCACTGGCTGTATAATTTATATTCAGTTTAATTTACAAATTGAACTAGAACTCCAAATACAATTTATTTTGACAAATTTAATCTAAGTAATGACATTTTTTATTTCTGGAATAATATATTCCTCGTCAAATCGTCTTGGAACAAGACGTTTAGGAGAACACATATCTTGTGGGTGTGGCCAGTCTGGCATGTAGCTTGGTTGTGTTGACACGTTAACCCTGTGGCTCATATAACGTAATTTGTGTGGATCAACAACATTGTCCAGTACACTTTCTATTCCCTAATCAACTCCATTAAAATGCTTTGGACAATTATGGATGTAATTTACTGTAATGAAATCCCTGTGGATGTTTCATGTGCCTAAGTAAACACATTCGGATGCTTCTGAGTGCACTTTTATTGCCACTGAATAGTATTAGAGCGAGTGAAGCAATCAGATCGCTGTATGTGCAAACAATGGGAGTCTGGTACATCAGGAATAATAGAACAGTCTTAGGGCCTTGATGCTGAGAAGCAACATATAGCAACATATGCCACTGTGGTAATGGGTTTGTCGATGCAATTAAATTACAGACAATTACATGGAAATAAACAGTGTTGATATTCAGCCCACGAATCAGAGTTTTCCTTGGTGGAAATTATGATTCCACCGTTTTGGAAAGTTTGCAAGTTACTGAAGGCATACAAGACCCAGACATCAAGTCCCATCTTGTGATGTTCTGCCAGTTTGCAGCAAAACAACAGCCTCATGTACCCGAGATCCCTACACTATTTACTATAAATAAATGTCTTAACATATGTTCCATAATTAATGCCGTTTACAAGCTGCACCAACAAACTGAAATAAACAGATTGATATCAGTACCGTCAAATGTAATATTTATAATTTAAGTAACAAACAATATTGCTGTGTGGTTGTGGCAAAACATATATTTGCCATTTTATCTTCACTAAGGCTATTCTCTGCCTTGGTTGGAGACAGCTTTTCTTTGCTTCAATGCTTTGAGAATAGCTTTTAGTGACGCTTTTAAAACCAGGAGTGAAATGCACATTCAGTTGTAAAATCGTCTCTTGAAATTAGTAAAGCCCTTTAACCATAGCTTTGTGAATAAGCCCAAAGTTCATGACTATTTTATTGACTGTTATTTAAGGTCATGTATTATGCAAAGGATGAAAGTGTGGAATAGTGAAGGACCTTTGTCTGTTCCCTAGCGCTTGTGTGTGTGTGTGGGTCCAAGTGAGGCCAATACAGAGGCTGTCTCCACGGTGGATGGAGTGTCTCTGTGGATAGACAAGGAAACAGAGACGGAAGGGAACCAGCAGTCAACACACTGTGCCTGGCGGCTTGATTTTCTCAACCACAAACACAAACAAAGAAATGCACAAAGGGCTGTACATGTGTCAGGAACGAGCACATTAAATAATGTAGCAGCTTTCCTCTCTCTCATTTATTGTGTTTCAGAGATTAGGAGTCATGCCAGACTTACCAGCGGGAGAGAGATAGAGAGAGGGAGAGAGAGAGAGAGAGGGAGAGAGAGAGAGAGAGGGAGAGAGAGGGAGAGGCAGAAGGAGAGGGAGAGGGAGAGGGAGAGGGAGAGGGAGAGGGAGAGAGAGAGACTGTCACAAACAAGCATATATTCTATTCTTTGTCACACACGCACGCGCACACACACACACGTGCGCGCGCACACACACGCACACACACACGCACACACGTGTGTCACGAATGTTACACTTGTCTCTGTGACGATGCTTTCTAAAATTAGTGCTTGCATGGACTCAAGCGGCAGGCCAAATTGGAGTTAATAGAATAGTTTGTCTAACTGTCTAGAGTAGGTGGCAGAGATGGTATTAATGCTGTCAGACAGACACACTCAAAGAGGCATGCTGGTGCCCTCAAAAACCCCCAATAGGTTTACAGTAAGTGAATCCTTAATTTATTTTCACACTGTCCCAACGTTCCTGCTTTGGGACAGTGTGAGAACAGTCTGATCTCTCTTTGTCTGCCCATATCTCACTGTTATCCTTAGCCCCTCTCTTTTTAAGGGTTACTGTAAGGGTGCTGGGATGAAAGACTGCAGAGAATAGGCAGGTTGCTTTCTATTTGTATTTGTATTTGTATGTTTGTGAGTTGCAATAGGTGAACCCCACATGACACCTGCACTGCGTATATATGTCCTAGGGGTAGCAAATGTAATTATGGCGTACACATGCATTAGGGAGGCTGCCAGGGCAGTTTGTTTGCTTGTAAAGCATTCCATTCAGTCATCTTGGCAGACCTGCGACTATAGCCTTGCCTAGCTGGAGTCATTCCTCTGTGATGTGTATCCATGCAGGCACATTTGGGCTTATATTATGACACTGCAGAACAACACCATAGAGTGATTTTTCTTCTCATTGCTGCTTAAGCTTTGCAATTCAGTTTTGGTTTTATATACTTTATGGTTTGAGCAGGTGTTGTGGACCAATAACATGTCAAGATAAGTTGTATTCCAATATGTACTGTATATTGACTTTAACATCTGGAAGATGCTTGGCCAATAGAGTTCTCCTCTAACTATTGTAACAAGGCAACAATCTGGCAGTAAAGTACACGCATGACTGGACTTCCTATACTACCCAAATATTTGGGTAGTATAGTAAATCACATCACATGCAGGTGAAGCAGTTCACCTCACTTCACTCAGCATTACTATATGTCAGCTATATTGTCTCTGAGATGGCAGGACCTGGTTTTGGCACAGAGCAGCTTGGCAAATATAGAGCAACAAAACCAACTCTATTATTGACTAACATGTTAATGGCCTTTGGCCATGAAGCTGAAGCATTCTGTCAGATGGCTTGAATAATGTGTTTCAATTCATGGTTTGCAAACATTTGACATTGCTGAAACACATTCATTGCAGCAAACCTCTTAAAGTATAAATAGTATTCATGTATTGCTTAAAGGCATTGAGTGAATTTGCATTGCATGCATACACTATTGTAAACTACTGATTAATTTAATAATGTCTTATTTAACAGGTAATATAGACTCTGATGAAGGCCAGGTTAAATTATTTTCCTGGTAGGCTATATACTGTATGTATTTGTATTTAAAACCTCTTACAGGTATACTTATTACACAATACAACTCTATTACGTAATAATTACTTTTTCACCAAATGGGTGAGGTAGCTTATGTGTTGGGAAAAATAAAAAATATTAATGTAAACATGACTGTAGAAAACCTGAAATGTAATTTACATTTTAACACATGTATCCAACAAGACATTAAAAGTTAATCAATTAATAGCTGAATAGTCATACACTAGTTATGATAAGCGAACATTATGCTACAATATAGCAGCATGTCAGCTGGGCTAACTTACAGTAACAGTAACTGTACTGTACAATTTACAATACCTACTCTATTAACATATCATGCATCCCTTACATTAATACCAGCAAAGTGCTTAATCTTCCCAAAGTAAGACACCAGCCCTCAAGCCTGGATAGCAGTTTGAAATAAGAACATGTTAAATATTCCAATGGAGCTTTAACCAAAATATAATATATTTACTAAAAACACATTTTCCAACCTACCGAGGACTTCTTTAGCTTCATATGCTTCTTTACCCTTTTTACTTCTTCAAATAAGACTTCATTTGTCTTTCTGATCTTACTTGGAATTAAAATCCTACATGGGGCTCTGCTCATGATTGATCATTTTATACCAGCTGCTGTTGGTGGACAGAGGGTGATGTAGAGTTTGTGTTATTTGGCAAGTTTACCTTCATTTAACTCACAACACAACATACAGTAACACACATACTGTCCAATGCATACACACACATTGTAGAGTTTGAGTAATGAGTTTGTATTGATCCATGATGTTATAATACGTCAAGGTAGATGGCGGTCGATTATTCTGCCCAGCCAATCCTTATTCTCATCTTGAAACGCTTGGGATTAAACTGACCAAACTGTCACAGCAGTGACAGAGAGCCAGCAATAAAGAGCTCTGTAGCAGTCGTATCTCACATTACTGTACTTATATGCATGTTGTGTATTTAGCAATAGAAGAAAAAGAAAACAAATAAACTTAAGTATCTTTTGCATTGTGGGTAAGTTTACATTTACATTTACAGCATTTGGCAGACGCTTTTATCCAAACTTACATGTAGTACATTAGTCAATAGTTGGACAGGTCAGACACCAGCAATTTTAAGCAAGCAATATTCTATTAGAATAATTACATCATCATGTCATCATGACCTCTCGCGGAAGATAGGTAGTGTTTTAGCAGTCCTGACTGTTGACGGGAGCTCGTTCCACCACTGTGGTGCCAGGACAGAAAACAGTCAGGACTTTGATGAGCGAGCCTTGAACTCCTAGCGAGTCTTGAAGTCGTAGGGCTGGCGGTGCCAGCCGGCCAGCCAAAGTGGTAGAACGAAATGCTCTTGTTGGGGCCTGGAATCGAACCAATGCTTGGAGGTAGCCTGGGGCAGTTCTCTTTACTGCCTTGTAGACCAGCACCAGTGTCTTGAATTGGATGTCAGCTGCAATGGGGAGCAAGTGAAGTCTGACTTCTAAGAAGCCAAATGTAAACAGATTTGCCTTGTTGGCCTGACACCTGTACCTGGTTTATTATGCTCACCATCTTACAGCTCGCCAAACCCAACAATGTATATGATTAGTAATAAGAATTTAAGGGTGGGGGAGGCCAGCAATAAGATGCAAGACATGAGAAGAAGTGACAGTGTATGGATGGTGAAGAGGACCGCTAGGCATGTTGGAGTGCTAATAAAGAGGAGGAGGAGGATGTTCACTTTGGCACAGTTCTCCAGACATGTATTCCTTCTTTAATCCCTTTGGAAGGTGGGAGCTCACTGGCTGGGCTTGTCTCCTGTGAGTTGAGGCAGATGAGAGAACACAAGTGGCCACTGCCCTGGTTGGCTGCAGCTTGCTGACAGTCCATCTGCTTGTCTGATGTCTTTCTGTCTGAGCTGTGGGTTCACTCAGATGCTTACATTGCCCTTCACAGACACAAAGACAACACCACACAGGCTGTCAGTGTATCAGTTTACAACCTGCCAAACCCCCTCTAGCTTGATTCCATACAAGCTTAGAGGTATGTTCAACACATCTACTGTTGCTTCAGACTCAAACACACAGTCATATTTCAACTAAGTTGACATTTTCTATGTTGGTTAATTACTAGAGCCAACATGGACTTGTCCGTGAGGCCCCAAAAGAAACATATTGTGAGTGGATGAGAATTTAAGGCCAGGGTCAGCAATCTATTAATCTATGAATTAAACATTAACAGCACATCTTAATTAATTAGTGCAGGCAATGGTGGTAATATTACATTGTTGGGAGGGGTTAGAAGTTAGATATAGTATATATACACACAGTG
>JAODUH010012862.1:0-28377 GCA_027564835.1 Typhlichthys subterraneus | reverse complement strand
TATATTTTGAAAATGAAAATGCAATTTTGGGATTGCATTTTTATTTGAATTAAGTCCACTCTAAAGCGTGGAATTGTATGAAAATGCTATTTGGGATTGCATTTTCATTTGAATTTAGTCCTCTATGGACTTCCATATTACACCGCTAGACACCAGTTAATTTCAAATGCAACTCAAGATATTATACTGTAGTAAACCATATAGTTTCCTTCATTTGGCCACAAATTGATAGGCCAATGGTATGCATGATCAATCTCTTATATGCTACATAGGCCGGAGAGATATTGAGATTATAATACAGTAGCCTATTATGTAGGCCTATATCGTAGGCTTTATGTAGGCTTACAGCAAATAAGGTTTGAACATTACCTAACTACTGAAAGTAGTGTGCATATTTGCCAAAATTTGCATGTAGCCTAGGCATATTTTAGTTTTGAGTTAATGCATTTTGAAAGATGTAGGAATGCTTTGCAATGAAAACTGATGTCGCTCCACAGATTGTAGTGCTGACGAGTTTTTAACTGGATCAAAAGATTTGATTGATAAATGTGTCCTAGCGATTGCAAAAACTTTTTCACACTGATTCTCCTGGACGTTTTAAGAACGTTTCAATAGATGGCACGTCTTAATAAAGACGTCTCCACGTCTCGCTTTTTCGTTTGCGTTTACTACACTGATTTTTAACTACGATGACTACTCCCACAGTTCGCTCGATTCAGCGGGGGTTGTTTTAAAACAGCGCAGGGGCGGGCTGTGATGTGCATAACACATCTGCGCTTGACCAATTATATATTTTATATAAATATAAAATATATCAGCACACTTTTTATTGGTTATACATAATTATCATGATCTGAAATAGATAATGATTCCCTTCGCTTTGGGCCCCAGGGCCTGTGCCGTTAAGGCCCATTGGATAATCCGGGCGTGACCAGAACAGAATAGTCTGAATGCTCCCGCTGCGCAACACCGCGCTAAAGGGGGATTACCGATTACCTATCGTATAGCCTATGCTACAACCTATCAAATATAAATCAGAGCAAAACAGCAGCGGTGACCAACATGTTCTCATTCCCAACTCGTCAAAATTGCAGCTTGGCTCATTGGCCTGTCTCGTCAATTTTTGGAGCATTTGAAAGCCTTTCGTGTCGTAGGATGAAGACTTCGGTCATTGAATTTTACGACAGGGCTACGGAATTCCCACCACCTGTTTATTTTTAGCTATATGGACATGCAATCTGTTACGGCCTGGCTCATGGGCCGTAAACCAAACAAACTAAACAAACACTTAACTAACAAACAGAATAACAATAGAATGAGGTGTGAATGTCTGTAAGTTTAAGTACTGAATATAGGTGGTGCGTGTTGCATGCTAACCAAACTAAGACGCTAACCAAACAAAGAAACAAACCAAACTAAAGAACAAAAACCAAACAACAAACAGCATGTGTGGTGCCAGGAGGGTCACACAGACAGTGTGCTGGAACACACATACTGTATATATGATTGACATGCCCAGGTGCTCTTTGTTAGCCTATTGAGGGCCAACCCAGCCAATAAGAACAACCGGCCTGCCAAAACAAGGCAGGGTCGCCACAAACCTCAGCGCAAGTATTAGCTCCTGGTTGTAGATAAATAATCAATATACAATCGAGACATGTTAGAATGTATTTACCTGAAATCATACAATTAAATAGTTTCAGTTATATTTCGGCATAGGCTGTGTGTAGCCTATGATTTCAAGTAATTACGTTTTAACATGTCTCTCTATTACAGATAAGGCATTTGTTTGTCTTTTTTAGATTTTACCTTTACATGTTTAGAAGGTGGTGAAGGTATAGTGTTTGGGATCAGTTTACTTTTTGCAAGACTGTAATATTATTCAAAATTACAAAAACATAATAAAACAGTATATTATAATCTATGGTAATCTGTTGTCTAACAATAGAGTTTATTTGGTTGTTATAGGTTCTATTGTGCAAATCTGCATGTTTCTGTCATAGACTATTTCTCTAAAACAAGATCAACTGAGTTAACCTGACATGCCAGAGGAATTGTTGTCACAAGTCCAGACGGGAAGCCGTACATTGAAGCTGTTTGTGAATGGCTGTACTTTCAAAAAAATACTTGGTGGTTAATTGGATGAACCATCTGGTCGTTTTTGCTGTCGGCACCATGGTCGGCAAACCTAAACCACACCCGTATAGCTATAAACACGACGCTGATTGGAAAGTTCAGTTGCTACTCCAACACATTCAAAATGATTCCGAGGCTTTCTAGACTGATTCTCACAGTGAAATTAAACTGAAGCTCGTGAGATCAGGATGGTCTCGTGAGGCTAGGCCTAATTGGATTTAGGCACAAAGGATGCCGCTCTGGAGGACAAATGAGACTCATCAGATCACATTTGATCTCCCTACTTAACCTAACTTGATTGCAATTTCTATCTTTTCTTTTTTTGGGTGGATTGATTCTCCGTTGCACCAGATAATCAATCCATCACCTTCTTAACTCCGGTGAATCATTATCCCAACTTTAGAACCACCCCAGTGTTGCAACACTACCCATATCTCCCTCTTCGAAGTGCTCTCACTTAGCAAGGATGAGGATGAAAGCTTAGTGGAAGAGGCTGCAGAGAACCGGCTGGCAGAGCAGAGAGGTAATTTCTGCTGTCTCACCTCATCGCTTTCCTCATTCAACTCTGATTAACTCCAATAATATATTGCAGACTTTTCAGCTGTTCAAAAGGACAGAGGGGTGTGGTGGCGTGGGGTGAAAGGAGGCACAGGAGGCAAGATGGTGTAGGGTACACCCGCACCCTCTTGGAAAGGAGACAAGCTGTCCTCTCGAGAAAGCGATTACGCTGACCTAATTGAACACTGGGAAACTCTTTATAACGTATAAGCACTATTTGACTGTGAAAAAAGACCTGTCAAACCTTAGAAAAATATACATTAGCAAGTTATCCGCCCCCCAAAAAAGAAAATGTGGTCCTTTGCTCTTTTTTACACCTGAACCAACCAGATACAGTACAAACATCATTATTTTGTATTATTTTATGGTGTAAACTATTGCTGAGTATATGAAGCAGTAAAATGTAAACATTTGATGTATATATGAAGTTAGTGTAAATAATTCCCCCAAAAGTAAAGATACTGTACACTCAAATTCAAATGTGTTGATTCACCATACTCACCAGTGCATTGTTCATGCTTGATACAACTGTGCGTGAAACTGGACATGGCTTTTAAGCTTGAGTGATGTACTGTATGGGAAGGAGTAGAAAGGAATGTCAGTCCTGCCCACTCCTTTCCACAAGTGTGAGAGGGCAATTCTTGTAGTTTCAGACCTTAACAACAATGTGCGTTCAACAGCCATCCTTGACAAAGATCAAGGTACGTGCCTTAAATATTCAAGCATGACAAAGCACTTTGATCAAGGCAATTAATTGTATTAATATTAATCATAATAATTATGTAAGCTGATTAAGTCATGTATTTATAAAATAAAATAAAAAACATGAATCCAGATGCTAGCCCATTTATCTTAGTCCATGTACTATATCGTATATACACTATACATTTTGTGTAATGTTAGAAATGCTATGCTACAGTATATACTGTATATAAAGTATCTCTCTCTCTCTCTCTCTCTCTCTCTCTCTCTTTCTATATATATATATCTATATATATATATATATATATATATATCATATATACAGTATATAATCCATTTGTAAGGTTATTTGTGACTACTTACTTACTTACTCGTTCTATAAATGAGGCCTTTAATATGAGGCCTATAAATGAGGCTTTAATTTACATTAAAGACTTTAATTTTTTTTTTCTCAGTATAAATATCTACAGTACATGATCACTTCAGAATAACAAGATTTGTATTGGTCAGTTTAAAACAAGTCCAAATCCTGATGCCAGCTGCTGGCTACTGTATGTGCTCAGACCCATTCTATGGTCTGATCTGTGCAACTGGACTACAACAGTGGCAGTGACCTTGAGTTGAAGTGCTTTGGTGTTCCGTATCATAATGAACTCATACCATAATGAACTGTGGTGTGTTCACAGTTCGGTGGAGGTATTGCATAATTTGTGACCAAACCCAAATCTGCCATCTGGTGTGTCTTATACTATAATTATGTTTACTGTACCCCTGTAGGTGCGAAGTTGTTTAATACCCAAAACTTGCCCTGACACTACCGTATGGTGTTTTATGAAAGAACTGTCAACTAATAAATGAATAAATAAACAAGTTTATTAGAGGCTGGGTCAGTCATTCTTGCTAACTTCGAACTCAAATTAAAACAGTATCACTCCGCGATCCTCCACGGTGCCGCCTCAAACAGAAATACAGTTTTTAAGCAAAGTGTAGTACTTCAACTTCGTTGATATGAACGGTGTTCTCCATTTTGTTAAGGTTACTACGTATAGAGCCAGGGCTCTATGCGTAGAGCATGCACAGAGAACGCTAAACTAGCGAAATGGTGAGGAGATATTTGTTGAATTTGACGAAAAGTGTGACTTTACTTTTAACTGACATATTTTAGCCACCACTATTGCCTGTGCAGCAATTTGGGATATTCCTTCCCCACTAGCACAGAAGTGGCATAGTCTGTTTACTTATTGGCCCCTTAGACCTGAGGTAATTTGGAGGGCATAACCCCCATGTAGGCCACATCTGTTTGGGATTGAAAGGGATATGCTCTTGGTTTTTGTTGTTGTGTGCAATGTACAGCAACATTAGTGTGTTCCGTGTTATTTCTGGTATAATCTCTTCTCAATGCATGTTTGTTGTTAGTTTGTGACTCATTGTTAATTCTCGTCCATCTGCACTTCACCCCCTCTTCATCTGGTTGTGGATATTGGTTTTCAGCAAGTTAACATTTCCTGCTGTTCACGGGCTAGACTGGAAGAATGGTTCTACCTTCTTACAGTAGCACTTTCAGGTCATTGTGGAAAAGGCTTGTAAAGATGAACAATTTCTGTTCATAAAAGTAATGTATCACCACATCATTTTGATTGTCAAGTTGGAAGATTGGAGTTGGAAATTAAACTTCCCAAGAGGTATGTAGGCCACACTCATACACATGCTGAAAACGCACATCCACAGGGCACCCAATGGTCATTGCTTCAGCTCAGACAAAAGCTTGTGACATGTTCATTAAGCACCAGGGATTCCATTACTACTCTGCAACCTTCCTGTCGCAATCCTCATACGTAATTAGTTACACACGAAGCCTTAGGAATGCTAATTGTTGATCTCCTGCCCTTACTTTCGCCTTTCTTTCCATTGGCATCAATTTTGTTCCTCTCTAATGTTGACGTGCTCTTATAAATGGTCAGAGAAGCTATTAGTCTAGTTTACCTGCTATGTATTAGTGTTATACAGAACTGAATATTTCAGGTTCATGTAAAACAGTGTATTTCCAGTTTTTATAATCTGGTGTCTCTTTGGGACATATACTGCATAGTTTGTGACGCATTTAGTAACCGCAGCGGTTGGTCCTTTATAGACAATATGAGAACTATATCAAGTATTAACTCTGCTATTGGCTGAAATTACTGTATGTCAATAGCTATTTAGATTTGAAGTGAGCACTCAACAGTAAAACCTACTGTAGGTGTCACCAGAAAGATCCTTGCAGAGTAGATTCTAGTTTGAAGCCTTAAGGCCCTTTCAAACACAAGGCAACAACAGCACTGCTGGTCTCTGAAAACCATTATTTGGAATGGCTTGAGCACCGCAATGACAGTTTTGCACTCATATGGCGAGCTGCTGCATCGTGACAGAAAGAGCCTTTTAGTTGAATTGTTGGTTTGAATGACCTTGACCGGTGAGGTGAGTCTTTAGTCAGCGATCAGATACAATACTATTCGATCCCTCCAGTTTTTCACAATGTTGAGATCGCAACAATTCATGCAAATTCAACCAATTCCTGTGAATGCATGACCTTGCAATGTTGTCAAATCACCTCAACTTCTCTGCAAATGTGACACATAGACCAGAGCAAAGTGTCATCAATTTGTAGTCGTTTTGGCGTCCACGCCCCGTTTGGAAGAAAACAAAGCGGAAAATAAGATGGGTTTTCATCCTTCATTAAAGTTGCTGTGTTATGGCATACGCCATAAACTTTAAATAAAAAAAAACTCACATCAATTCTCCTTGCTTCCTCGAGTTGCAAAGGGTAGGCCAAAAGACGTACTTCAGGGAAACCTGGGGGACTCTAACGTAACAAGTTGGTCTACAGTTTTTGTCATTGGGAAACAATTTGCATAGCCTAATATGTGTAGTCTACATTTTATAATAATAACTCAGGCCTCATGTACTAACGTGTTAGCACCTGTTTTAGGTGTAATTTCGTTGCAATTTGCGCCTAGAAATGTACATATATTGTCAACAATGTCAATAAAGCCAGTTTGGACGATTGTTTGTCATGACATAATAAACATGCAACATAGTCCAACGCTTGTGCCTGAGCTGTGCGTGCATTTCTCTTGCACGACCAACAAGCGGCGTATTTGCGAGCACAACATCGATCCTACTTTTAGTGTAAATGCTATATATTAAGCAAAACATGCCTACAAATATAACAGTACAGTCCAAAAATAAATAAAATTCCTGCTATGTTATGTTGTACTACGATGCACATGCACGAGACTTGAGGTCGTGAACTCCAGTGTCGCAGGTTGCAACGTAATCTTTGTACCGCGCATGTGTCAAAAGAGCCACTTTGCCAATATGGCGACCCCCTTAATTAGAAAATCGTGCCTCATTGAGCAAATACTTGGTAAGATTGAACATTTTCTTCACTGTGTCTATCTAATAATAAGTCTATGGTTGCACTCCATATGTTAAATATAGTCAAGATAAGATAGATATAGATATACCTATAACTGCCACAACGGGTCAAATTTAACCGTACTCAAAATGCATATATTTTCGCCCATGTGTAAAGAGGCAGCCGCCTCTTTACACATTCTAGTTGCTATGCAACGGTATACAAGTGTGTGATCGAAATCTAGATCATTCATAACAATAGATTCTCACAGGGTCAGCTGGCCACACACCACACACAATGCGTAACATTTGAAGAAACAGATTTTATGTCTGATTGATGCATAGAACTATATAATAGCGTTGCAGTCAGAAAGTGTACACTGGCTGAAGCACGCACAGGAAGTAGCCTAGGCTACGGAGCATCACATAACCTTGAGATGGGAAGTTTCTGGTTCGAGCAATGGTTCGATACATTTCTCATCTCAACGCTGTCGAGTAACCGATTTCGGGAGACTGGGCTTCCTGTCTGCTTATGAATAGGAGGAGACAATGCGCGTGTGTGGGGGAGATTCATACAGAACTGCATTTTATGCTACAGATACTACTGGCGTGGATGAACACCTGTTCCCGACTACAGTGAAGTGCGCTTACATTATCTTAAGTTAGCCGACATGCCTAACAAGTGGGATCTTTGCTTTCATGAATAGCCTATATTTGTGTTCTTAAAGATGCCTATTTAGTCCATAATTATAAAACTAGAGCACCAAAACAAAGAAGAAAATTAATACAATGACAGAGTACATTTTGGAACTAGATACACAGTATCTAGGTGCACAGGTTCAAAAAACCAAGCTGTAATCTGATTTTGGTCTCTATAACTAGTCTCCCCATTCATGACAGCTATACTGGGGGTAAATGTTTGTCATCAGTTAAGAATACAGTATACCATACGTTTATCCCATTATTATGAATAGGGGTGTGTTGTTACTATAATTGTCAGAATCACATCTACGTCTCTTGTCATTATTCAAGCCTCTTCTTCAGCCTTTATTTAACTATCAGTCAAGCCTCGTGTTCAGCTTTGTTTAGCTATCTGTCAATGGGTAGACAGCCTACAATACTCGGAGGACAGAATAAGGGGCATAGGGGGGCTTTAGAGGTGGAGTGAGATACTGCAAAAGATAGCGACGGCCAGAGCCAGCACAGCGTGGTGTTCAAATCCGTTCTTAAGAAAAGCTATGGATAATGTCACGGAGGGTTTGTATTTATATACAGTCTATGGTGTTACCGCAAGATCAGGATTTCCAAAGCCAACTGGCTTCAGCTTGCCTCGCAATTGTCAACGGGAGAGCTGTGTCTAGCAGTGATCTATTGTCACTTGTTTTATTTTGTGAATATGCAACAGACGTGCCAGACTCATATTATAACGCCTCCTATTTAGGCCTGCCAGCCAAAACTATGGCAATTCCCTGTCTCCTTACGAATGCAGGGATAAAAATAAAATCAACCAGAACAGCTATAGTACAGACAGGGGTCACGGTAGGTCGAAAATCCTGGATCAGAGCAATGGTCAAAAACACGGTCAGTTCAAAGACGATATGTGATATAGCAAGAAAGGCTCAGTAAAGTTACTAACACCTCACACATATACTATGGGCAGCCTGCCTTAAATATGAAGCTAGACGAAGAGTCAGGTGAATTACACAGGTATTCAGGTGACTGGGGTCTGTGCTGATTGCAGCGTGTGGGTGACGTAGATGGTTGGGTCTCCGTTGACATGAGGGAATCCGAGAGGCGTTGACTATCTAAGTAGCGCTGACTTGCGCTCGCTTGTGCACGTGCGTGATTTATTCCTTACAACAGTTTGGTCAAATTGCCCTCAATCTAATATTTGATTGATAAACTGATATATAATTATAATAATATTCTAATTATAATTGACAAGTGAAAAAAAAAATATTTTTTTGCAAATTTCACTTGCTCCCACAATTGCATTGCAAAAACACGGCTAAGAACACCGCAATATGCGTCACAATTGTTTTGAAATGCTGCCATGAAATCAGGGATTTTAGGCCGCAACAATCACAAAAAAGACCCATGAAATCCTGCAGGCACTATTGCATGGTTCTACTGATTGTCCTACTGTATCCTCAGTAAAATATTTGCCCTTAATTTTGAAATTTTGAGTAGTGACCACTACTACATCAGGAAAGCCAGTGATGTCAAACCTGTTTCACTCCCTCTAAATGTACCATGACCTGGCTATAGGCATTTTATTTGGATAGATAGACATACAGAAGCAGCTATCATTCACTTCATACCCTTATAATTTAACATATTAAACTGAATATAAAACAATGTCAATCAATTTATTTTGGCACAAATACTTTAGATTTAGATTTATGTCTGGAATTCCCCTTGTGGTACAGTGGTTGATACCAGTGTTAGAAAATAGTTGTTTGAAACTCAGTTTATGCCCCACACACGGTGAGATGCATATTTTGGGTTCTGGTGGTGCTATAACACAATTGAATACCAAAAGTTTCTCGAGTTGTGACATTGTTTCCATAAGGGTCTACAGGTTTTGATCCTATGCTATATGTACTGTGTTCTCTTTCGAGTTTCTTAACAAGAAAGCAAACCATGTATTGTTAGGGAACATTTAAATAGTGTTGCATATAAATTATTGTAATCATATTAGTGCACAATGAAAGAAAGCTTTTAAGGCCCGGTACTGCCTCAGTATGTAGGTTGCACAATGAAAAAAATGAAAACACTCTTTGTGTCTGTTGATGTATTGCACTGTAGTTGGTACAGATAGCCAAGGCACATTGGAGCCAGAGGCGAACTGAACTGGTGGTGGCCTGTCTCAGAGTTGTGTTAATTGAAACTCAAGGGGTTACTACTATAGCTGTGGCTGGCCAATAACACAGTATATCTGCTTGGCCATCACTCCTTTGGGTATTCAGCCTCTCTCTCTCTTGCTCTTTCTGTATCTTTAACAAGCTATCTCTATCTTCCTCGTTTCCTTCTATTTCTACCCATTGCACCTTGACATGAATAGAGTCCGAATAGGTACAGCCCCTCAAAAATGAGTGTTATAACCTACACATTTTCACGGGTAAAGAGAATGACAGAAGGGTGTATTTAGTGCTGTTCTCTATTTGACATAGAACATAGAACCCTACACCCCCACCCTTCCCCTTTCAGCTAAGAAAGCCCTAGTAGTCTGTGAGGCAACAGTGTCACCTATGGGCCAAGTTGAGGCACATCACTACCTGTCAAGGTATACCTTGCGGGTTACATGTATAAAGACATTTTCACATTGTTCATAAAACACTTTCGCCCCCCCTGCAACAATTGAAGATGTCATGAGTGAGACACACACAACACAGTCTGATTAATTTCCCCCTGCCAGATGCTGAACAAATATTCACAGGGAATTTCCAAAGAGCAGGAACGTAGAAGGATTGTGAATAATTAATTATTCTGTTGCGCTGCTCATTACTGTAATTACACAGCCATTGTTCTCTGACAGGAATGAAACGTAAAATTACAATTTAGCCAGAGAAATTATCATTTGTAGCAGTAATCTGCGCTAATAAAATGATTCCCCCTATTTTTTTTCAAACCCTCGTGGATCATATGCTAATCAAAATGTGAAGTATTAAAGATGACACTAACAGCCGTGATAAGACGCTAATTAAAGAAATGAAAGAGGGAAGGCAAGTGGGATAGTAAGCCCGACTCTTCCTAATACGTTCCTGTTCATTAGAGCGTGTGTACTTCGGACCCTCCCAGATGTTTCTTTTGACTGACAGTTTTGACAGCCTTTCCTGTAAAAGACGACCTTTGGACCTAATCCTCAAATAACGGATTGAAATTTTAAATGAGCAAGCGTCCCTATCCATAAAGCAGATTAGTGGTGTAAACAACTATTAGAGGGTGACATCATTGGCCTCTTGATTCTCACGCTAGAATTTACATTTAAAAATAGAACACTGCTTTAGAGACATTTTGACGAGACCTCTCCATTCCGACAAGATGCCTTGCTTCTTGCAATGTTGCTTCGCTGCGTCACAGGGGGGTGGATTTGTCAGACTGTGATCTTTCCCATTCTGTCAGTTCCTTTTTGCTACGTCGCATAACCCCTCACCCCACTCACACAAACAACCCAAAGGACGTCCACATACACGACCCACATCCACCCCCCGAAGAAGCGGAACAAAGAGCCGTGAAATGAGTCGCAAAATTTAAGACGATGCTTGCGACTTTACTGGGAAAAAGTACTGTAAAGAATTACAAAACTTGAAAATAAAGGAAAGCAGGCCAAGCTGTAGGGCACAGTGAATAGCGCATGACTTCAGTTTCATCACTGATGGGTGTATTAATCTTACTGCAGTGAAATCTGGTCAGGCATTCGCAGTGGGACGCCACCAAAGGCAGCTTAGGCCCCAAATTACACCCTGGAGGTACTTTACCCTTTAAAAAGGAGGCTGGAAAAGCTCTCTGAAGCAGCCAGCAAATAGCACCTGTGTTGCAAAGAGGCGGCAGATGAGCCATGGGGAATGCTGGAGGGGATGTGGCTGTAGGCGGCCAGGAGGCTGGCTGGGCGTTGGTGGGGTTTAGCATCAGGACTGCAGCTATCTGCTGTCTGTAGAGAGATAATCATGCTAATACTGAGTTGTCTCAGCACGTCAGAGACCCAACTGACGTGTCACACAGAGGGAGAGAGGGGCGTTGGTGTACTTTTCATTGACTTTTTGGCGCGCAGTAATCAGTGTCACATATCTGAGATTGTTCCAAATAATTATACACAGTGTTTCTCCTTTTATAAATCTGTATATATGTTAAGGTTACATGCTATTCAATTGTACATTCCTAGTTAGTTTGTAGCAATGGACTGCCCATGCCCAAGTGAACAACATGATAGATGACATAGCTGTTGCCGGTGTGCCACCACAAAGGAAGATGGAGGAGTTATATGCACCACAAGTGATTTCTGTAACTACATTGAAATAGAAGATGCCAAAATGCCAAGTTGTACATTCATGCAGCTTTCAAGTGCTATTGTGATATTTCTCGTCATGTGTTTATATGAAGACAAAATATTAGAAAAAATGTAGCAACATGTTGTGTTCAGAGACGCTATGGAATAAGTCTGACATACTTTCTCGCAGCTGCAACTTGATGCCTATTTTTGCACATTAATCACATTACATATTAGTCACATTAATTGCCATAACGATGCTATTGTTAAGGTATGTATGCACACACCAAATCAGATTCAAAGCTCAAACTAGTTGGCAACAAGTAAAAAACACAACTCTTGAACTTTATGATTGTCAATGGCAGAGGAGAGAACTTATGAATAGTGTTGCAACATGCAATTGAATATTGTATGTTGTTTATTACAGTTTATATGAATTAAAGACAACAGCAACTTGGCGAATATGACAAATTAAAATTATAAATAGTTACAGAGATTGTGGAAACAAGTGTGTTTGTGTGAACGAAGGTTTGCCTATAGTGGCACATATATTATTGATATATAATCATATTTAATATGATTGTATTATTATTATAGAAGAAAAGCCATAGTGTATATGTACATGTGAAATATATTTTGAATTTGAATGTGCATATAGACAGAGCACACCCAAAGAAGCAAAAGTTGACGCTATGCAAATACCTGTGTGGTATAAACCTGGTTTCACAGCCAATAGGAAATGATGAGGAAGTTCTGTTGATAAATACCCACTGTGGTGGGGCAGCACCTACTGTGACTTTACACCCACACATGTTTATTGACAGTTGAGGAAAGAAGTGTTTGGAAACTTCAAAGACTCCATCTCTGGGTCTACCTTCTAGTACACACAGGCCTGGACCAATCCTGTTCTACAGCTCTGGTAGGCAACTACTTCATGTGTGACTAGCTGTTAAAGCTACTTAATCTGCTCCAATTAGCATAATGTTTAGATTTATGATCAGATTGTTATTATTATTATTATTATTAATATTATTATTATTATTGTTGTTGTTGTTGTAGCAGTAGTATGTATGTATTACTATTGGTTTCATAAAGATGAGATTATTATAATTATTTTATGTACAGTATATGTGTAAATAAATATGCTGCTACACTTAGTTTCAAGACGGGTTTGCAGTATTAAGACTGACATGGCATTTATATGTTATCTTTAAAGTCAGGAGAAATAATATTACTTAGGGTTAGAAATATTAAAAGTGGAAGTATATTTTGCAGTCTGTGCAACCATCAACCATCATGTTAAATACTCTTTATGATTTTTTGAAATGTAGCTTTCCTGGTTATTGATATTAGCATACACTTGTTGATATAGGCTAAGCCTTGAAAGAGTCAAACATATTGCCACATTTCAAGGAAACAAGGACATGTTGAGCAAGAATGTTGTTTGAGGAAATCCTACAGCAAAATCAGAAATGCAGAAATGCTATGGAGGCCAAACACATATTTAGCAATGTCTCAGTGGAACCCGAATCAGGTGGATTAAAACAATAACACATGTAGTAAGTGACTACAGATTCAGATAATAGTAAGGCAATATAATGTAGTGACTTGTATTCATTCACTCCACAGAGCTTGGTGTCAACAAATTACAAAGGTGAAAAATGTGTCACTGTATAATGGATCAGAAATGTTCCCCAAACTGATGCTCAGCATAGTAAAATGAATGTTAAGTAATGTTCACTGACATATGTTTCCTTAGTAGCCTATACAGTAGCTAGCTAGCGCATAATAAACGTAGATAGGCTATTTTATTATCCATTAGATACTGGGGTTGTGTGTCACTGTACCTTCTACATTTACAGCAGCAGAGGAGAGATGAGTTTAATGTTAACAAAATAATAGAAATCCTGTGAGTTTCTGTTTATGTAATTTGAATATGACTTGTGTGTGTGTGTCCTGTATAGCTAATCCACCTGTTAACTTCTCACATTAAACTAAAGGCCGCATATGACAGACATTGTTGCATTCTGTAGAGTTCTGATGATTGCCACTGTTGAAAGCATTTACTATTATTTTCATATTTTTTAAATACATTATTATGGAAACATTTCAATGATTATGATTATGAGTGTGAGTTGTACAGAGTTCTATGTAGTGAATGATGATGCTCCTCCTGTGTTTCAGCCAAAAACATAGCTTGAAATCAATCAGCTACACAGGAATTGCCATGTAACTATCTTTAGTTGATGGTAACTACAGAACAAAGTAGTATTGGGCATGGCTCGATCCATAACATTCCTGCCTGAAAGCATCCGCAAGTAAGATGTCTGAGCTTTACATAAAAGCTCCTGCTAATTGACTAATTATATTGAGCTTCAACCATGTTGCCATTACATACAAAAAAGAAAAGTATGTAGCGATGCTGTATGGATTTTAAACACAGATGAAGCAGTAGAGTCATTGTGTATTGTGTCAAGTGCACATACCTGTTGGATAAGATCTTTAAGTGAATCAAAGCTTCTATTGTGTGTCAGATTACTAGATAATGCATCAAATACATACTAGATTGCAAGGATGGACATTTATTTTTATTAAATAAGAATGAATAGTTATACTGTAGGATATTCAAAGCTTTCATGCTTTATAAAAAATGAAAACATGAAATATATTAACTATTTGTGTAATGAAATGATATTGCACTCAAGTTTTTAAAATGATTATCTTCAATTACTATGTTTGCTGTATCTTACCTGCTAATTAGTTTAGCAAGTGATAATGCAATAAAACATGTGAAACATTTTCATCATATTTTATACATTTTTCAACAAGATTTCTGTTGTCATTTCAGACTAAATGTTCTTCAAGGCTTGTTTATAGTTCAGCTTATTACATTGATGTAACCTAACAGGAGGCAGAAGACACAAGCAAGGCATCTTGCCAATACAGGTGTAAAGCAAATTATAGTTAGGTGGGAGTCATAGGAAATTGAGATTCAGTCAATATTTATACAGCACAGCAAGTGCTAAATGTTTATACTAAAGGAGGACACGTGTATGCTACTGTTACAATGTGTGCTAAAGGCCAACGCCCACTCGAGGCGTCGTTCAGCGACGCATCAAGGAATGCACTTTTAAGCTACTAAATCTGTAGATATTCAAGGCACTTTTATGGCTTGAGGCTCAACAACAACAGAAGCGTGATCTATGTGTCTACATGTGTCAGATGCTGCAAGTGGCCTTTGCCTTTAAAAAAATATGTAGAGTACTTTCTAAAACTCTTGAGGTGCGTTAACGCCTCCGGTGGGCGGTGACCTTAGTGCACATTTGAACAGTATCCTGATGTGTCCTCTTTTAGTGCAGCGGTGCACTTTAGGTCACAGGCACACAGTATAGCTTATAGAGGTTGTTCAATGTAAGTTCAGTTAGCTTGTCACCATCTGAAATAAAAACATGTTTATTTACAGTAATGTGTGAATATGCTATACTATATACTGTATATATATATTCAATTTGAACAATCTCCAGACTCACAGTGCAGTGCCTTCCTTTTACAGCTCCTGGCCATGGTACAGTATCCTCTAGCTTAGCTGTTGCAATATGAGCACTACCTCTACCGCCACCCTCGACAGTCAGCTGTCCACTACTTGGAGCCCAAATTCTTACCCTGATGGTAAAGTTACAGATGTTTACAAAACTATCAATGAAGTGTATTCGGAATGTCATTGTCTAAATGAGCAGCAATACACAATAGCATTTGTTAAAAGTGGAGTCAGTGATTTTTCAAATGAAGCTAATGTGTCCTCGGGGGTGGGGGGTGGGGAGCTTCTGAGGAAACACCCTGTGCCATTGAACAGAGAAATGTTTTTTTTTTTTTTAGTAACATTTTTCTCCCTGACTCTTAATTGATCTTTACAGTAATTGATTCAGACATCTCGCTTTCTTAATGAAGTCATCGGTACATTTGTTATTATGTTCTTAAATGAATGTGTGGTATAGATAGCATTTGGTGTGTTGAAGAGAATGTTTAGATATGTATCAAAGTTTAAGCAGACGCAGGCTGTATTAATAATGAGGAAATATAACTTTGCTCTGTACGGTTTTGCATTAGATGTGACCGGTGGCAAGCAATTGGAATAATTACTTAAAATATCTATGTCTGATACATATATTAGATTTGACAATTGTCTGTATATATATATATATATTGTTTTAGAAGATTTGGTCCTATACTGTACTATTCAATCATGTTTGTATAACTGTGTAGTTTAACTGTAGTTACTATCCTACATTTTCACATCTGTTATGGCCCAGCTTCAGTGGTGATGCCAGGGTATGTAGGCCGTCTCTGGGCCCATGACTGCCTGCCTCATTGCTGGAGCAAGTACCAAGTGTGGGATTGGCTGCAGCAGGTCATGGACATACATCAGGTTGATGCCTCTAGCATTCCCCTCCTCAACTTTGATATAGATGGACGGCAGTTGTGCAACATGAGCTACCAGGACTTTATCCGTGCGGCTGGCAGCGTTGGACCAATCCTGTTCCACTGCCTGGCCGAACTCAAGTGGAATGGTGTGTTTGTGCAAATGATCTACATTTAAACAGATTCACTTGCAGGGCCAACCAGGAAAAGAGGCCATGATTGGTCGGAATTCTTTGTGTAGCTTGCACACTCTTAATAGACTTCCTTATGTCTTATTACTTAGCAGTGGTTGATAGCCACTGCTTACATAAAGAAGCAGAGGCTATCAACCAGAACATATATCATCACAGAGCATTTCACTAATAGATACCTGGCAGATGTCTATGGCATTTAACAAGTACAGCATAGTATTAATACACAGACTCACTGCATATTTGTTTCACCATTGTGAGGGTGACTCATTTGCTTAGTGGGAAGTGTACAGCCTCTGACTCTTTGCTACTCTTTATACAGGACAGATGCATGGGGACATAGCACAAGTGGAAATGAAACCAACAGAATGTAAGTCTTTAAAAGTGTCCCATTGCACACAACAAAACAAACACATGTAAAGCCTCCAGTCAGGGTTGCTACGGAGTATGTAAAAGTATGAAAAAGTATGCCATTTGTTTTGAGTCATTTCCAGGTGTGGATAAGTATGAAAAAACGACAAGAGAGTATAGCAAAATATTTAGGTTTTCTAGACTATTTTTATAATAATTAATAATATTAATAATAATTTTATAAAATATAAAATTCAAAAAATGTCTAAAAATCAACCATACAGAGTTTTTCATGGTGTTTGGAGCAGGCAGTCAGCACAGCCAAATACTGTAGTGCATCACTGTGTGATAGCGTATGAGCTCCAGGGGTAAATATATTTATGAACATTAATTCAGGTGCCACATGCACATTTAAAAAGGTTACTTCCCAAACGTGTGCTCTGCAAGGATTACCGAAATTTCACACGGTTAATACATTCATTTTGCAAACTGGCTGCAGCTCTGCGTCTAATACTCGAGTGCGGTCTATACACGGGGTTACTTTTTTTTTCTCATTGGGCTATTTTTATTCTTTTTTTTAAGATAATCCACCGATATTAATTAGGACCCCAAGACCTCCCACTTAATAATGTCCCACCTGATCATCAAACATAGCCAACGCTCATGTGTTTATTTATTCTTAGCTCCTCTGTATTTACATAGCAGGCTGGTGACATGTTGGTGTTTGTGGCACACAGAGCTTTTGCTGCTTAATTTGACTGGCAGAATGTAATGTAACGAACTGTGGATCAAAAATGTTGGTGGAAAAATGTTACAACCACAAAATCTAGACATCGGCGACCACATTACAGTTTGTTTACAGTAAAAGAAAATGTAATAACTTTAAATTGCTTGTTGAGTGTAAACTGATTTGTAAAATATACTGCGAAGTCTGTAAATGTAAGTCTGGAAAAGTATGGAATATGTTGAGGCAATGGAGCTCACAGTACAGCAGTCTATAGTTCAGGAAAACATTATTGCTATAGCCCAAGGGTCTGCAACCTTTACTATCAAAAGAGCCATTTGTGCCCAAAATCTTTTATATCTATCTGTTATATCAGAAATATTAAACTTAGCCTATCAATCAATTATTGTTAGCCTATCAACATTACTAATATACCTTAATGAGAATTCATTCACATGTTTTTTTTTTACCGGGGGGACAGTTAAATGTTAGGGGGATACAGGGGCATGCCCCCCACAATGATGTTTTATTTATTTAAATGAAGAACTTTATTGCCTATTTCTGGTGACCTGAAAACAGAATATACCAAATACTAGCCTATACCAAGCCACTGTGCACTCACGATGTCAAAGCCACAGGGAGTCATTGTGGACGGACTCAAGAGCGGCTCAGGAGCAGCTCAGGAGCCGCAAGTTGCAGGCCCCTGCTATAGCCTATTCATGCAGTAGACACTTCCACTACTGTCTGAAAGCACTGTCTGAACATGTGTTTCTTCTTCATGCAGTAGACTTTGCTTCTCAACTTCCAGAAGCCAACTATACATATGGTAAAGTATACAGTACATATAGTACAGCAATGTAAAATGTGAAATGCGTCATTTTAACGGAATTGCAGCAACCAGTATTACAGATAACAATTGACATGAGAATGTTTTCCTGCTTTTAGAAATGTATGATTGTCGGGTCCAGCCCCTCGCACCTGTGGCATCTCCTACGCTGTTGAGCCCTGGTAAGGAATGTATGAAGACTCTAAACAATACATGGAAAACTCAAAGCTTTTTCAGCAAACTTGTCTAACAGTTTGTGTGACGTTTCCTTTAAAAATATGCAGAAAAACGGCAAAAAGTGCCTCATGTGTGGTCTACCAGAGAAAACTAAAGCTAAAGTAACCCTGTTCAATTTTAAATATGTACTAACTGTATCAACTTACTTACTGTAGGTGTCACCAAAATTACTTTCACAGCACATGATCGTATTCCGTAATGTATATTCATTTATTTATTTTTTATTTATTTGTTTGATGATTTTTAGACATCAAACGATCTTACAATTGCCCCAACCAAGCCAAAAAACACAGTAAGTCAAAATAAACATTATGCTGCATTTCTTGAACATGTCTGAAATATGACTTATATTCTTGTGTTATTTGCCCACAGACCCAAGGGGAACCCACCTGTGGGAATTCATCAGGGACATTCTTCTAAACCCAGAGGGTCACCCAGGTCTTATCAAGTGGGAGGACAGGGCAGAGGGGGTCTTCCGGTTCCTCAAATCTGAGGCTGTGGCACAGTTGTGGGGCAAGAAGAAAAACAACAGCAGCATGACCTACGAGAAATTAAGTCGAGCAATGAGGTACAGTATGACCCCAACAGCAGCAACATGAATGCATTATAAATACCTTTTTTGTGTATTGTGCTGAAAAATAATCCAGTGTACTTCTACGCAGCCCTGGCTCCGTAAATTGGAACATAAACAAAGGGGCGAACAGCGCTCACAACAACACTTCCCTTGGCTTTGCAATAAATGTCAATGTGTGGGGTGCAGCTTCTAAGGGAGTTTGTTTTTATTTGAGCTTTAAGTTAGCAAGTGTTCTTTAAACTGACTAAGCCTGCCTTTAATGCATTTAGCATATTATTATGAATATTATATATATTATGAGGGTCAGATGTTTTATGGTGTGACATGGTATATAACAAGTTCTCTTTAGAGGCACATTCATGGATTTGTGTCCATGATAACACAAATTAAGATAAAACATTTGTTTGAGAATGCATGCACCATCCACACCTAAGTTCATACTGTCATACTGTAGGTAGACTGTATAGCTACATACAGTAGCCCTACGTAGATTTGTCTGTCAGTGAGGCGGCCAGCGAGTGTGGGATGGCATTTAGGGTAAAAATGTCTGATATTGTGGCTTAAGCCTGCGATATACTTGCTTTTAACTATACGTACACGTACGCAAGATGGCTGCCATGCGTATTGGGTGCGTATCCTGTCTTCATTTGGAGCATAGTTTGTCCGCGTCATCAGAAGTTAACGCTGCACGTCTGCATGATGCAGTACAGCACATGAACATGGGGTCAGTATATCAGGATTGGACAGACAGATAAACAGCAGTTTCTAAACAAAGAACAACAATGGAAGTTAATAGTGCCAGTCCGTAATTACCAACATCTATATGATGTCTCCATGCCACTGAACAATGCCTCTTGTGACGCAGCTGCATGTCTACATGTGCGCTTTGCACAAAAGCATATAAGTGTATTGGGGCCTTTAGCCAGAAGCTTTTGGTGTTATATTCCAACTGGTTTCTAAGCTTAACTTTTTTCCAATTGAGTTTATGTAGTGTGCACGCTCATGTTAACTGGACTGCGGCACACAAATGAACTATGTTGTGAAACTGTATATTCATGGCACCTTTGGGCTTTATACTGTATACATACACACACAGACTCTTAATATCAGTTTGTAATGGTGGAGTCAGCTATCCTGGATAAAGATTGTTGGTAGATCATAAATTAATCAAAATAAAAACACCCCTCAGAAGCTCCGCCCCCCACATTGGACAATCATTGCCTAGGATATTGTTGTGTGGTGCAATATGCACCACTTTGTTTGTGTTCCCATTTACAGAGCCAGGGCTCTGGGTAGACGCACTGGGTTATTCTTCCAGCACACACACACAACTAGCGGACTGGGCCTTTAATTTGACCAGAGTGGTCGATCATTGCAGATATTACTACAAAAGGGAAATCCTGGAGCGTGTTGATGGACGCAGGCTGGTATACAAGTTTGGAAGAAATGCAAGAGGCTGGAGTGAGTCTGAGAAAGGAGTCTGAATGGGATGTCATCAATTAAGGATTTCTTTACTTTTTGGATTTTGATTTTACAATATAATTTTCTAACTTATTATAATAAAGCATACAAAGCTCTTTGTTAAGTTTACAATGTTACAACTGTAGTCATATACTGTAAATCACAGTATTTTTTTTCTGTGTAGTGGTCCTTATTGTACTGTGTGACTTAACACCCACATAGTTGGCTTACATCAGGTATCACATAAGTAATATATATGACAAGAAATATAATACTTAAATAACACTACAAATGTTTTGAAAATATTAAGCTTCAGGTCCCACTATAAATAGTTATGCATAACTTAATAATCCTGCAAGACATATTTTAGTAGGACTAGGACGTCGCTTGGCTCTCTCTCCAAGAGATACATTTGTAATTTTAATTGTCATTTTTAGACTACATTTACATAGCCAATGTGTTCTATTGTCTTGCCGTTGCTAGGGAATGTGTTTGTTTTTTAAATAAACATTTGTAGGTGTGTGTATTGGAGAGCTAAGTGACGTTTTAAATGGCTGAGCATAGAAGTGTACCAGTGTAAAGGGTTAGCTACTGTAACTGCAATATAGTTAAAGCAACATTTACAGTGCCTTTTCATTACAACTTAAATGCACTGAGCTTTATTTCTTAAGCTAATATTACTCAACAAATAGACATTATTTGTGTGTAGTTTTATTAGTTATTCACACATTATTGTAATTATTGTAAACACTATGTGTCAAGTGTAATCATTAAATACATTACACTACCCTCTTTCACACTATGACAGGCATTTTATGACAGGCATTTTCTTCAATTATAGATTTGTTTGATAATTGGCATTTGACAAAGAAGACATTTTGGTTTAAATGAAACAATTAACCCTTAAATGAACCCTTAAAAAACCACAATCTGAAAAATGTTGATAAACGAACATGTCACCAGATCTGTTTCTAAACGGTAATGTGATAATCTTAAATATTTTTTTACCTCTGCGTGTCATGCTAACAGCTTTAGGCCATAAGCTTTGATAAATACGATTAGAGCAGTAGATGACCCTGTCATTTTCACAGGCAAATCCCTGTTTAATCTTCGCTTGGCTTGACCTTTATCTTTAAGATTTATGAATGCTCACAATCTCGAATGAGCTTGTCTTGAACATTTCAAAGTTTTCTATTGAATGTGGGCAGTAAAAGGTTTTCTCATTTTTAGTTAACTAAATCTTGTGTAAAATGCACTATCCTTGCAAAATCCACATTATTCCACATTAATGACATTTAAAAATAATCAAAGCCTGAGCATTTCCCTATGGATTATTTATTGCCATGTTGAAAATATGATGTCCTGAAAAATGTTTTTGTACCTATATGTATATTTAAATATTTAGCCAAAAGCACACAGTAGTGGTTTTTAAACTTTTTTTAAAACAGTTTTCTGAAATTATGTGATAAACATTGTCATATAAATAATCCTCTGCCTATTATTTTATTAATGTATACACCTCACCATTCTGTAAGCATTATTATAGATAGATACATTTTTGTGAGACATTAATGTGATAATCAGTGGGTATAGTGTGTCCTTGTAAAATGTAGCAGGCGGGTAAATATTTGAGAGAGGGAGATAAGGCCATGCAGTTAAACAAATTGACTAGTCATGACAGAACTCTACAGTACAGTGAGATAAGAGCTTCATTTCCATAACAGACCACTCATAGCCATAGTAGCCTACCTACTAGCATCCGATTATTATTTCACATGGACTCTTTGCTATGCGCTCCTTTGATAATAAACCGGCAGAACGAGTAGGTACAATATTTGGTTGAACAGCACTGGCAGACAGCCTATGTTTGAACACCAACAGCTATATAATTCACAAAACATGAAGGCAATTAAGTGTGCACAGGGTAGATATTTTATAATTAAAAACGTAATTGTTTTAGGCATCTGTAGGCTTATATGTAGTGTTAAAATGGTATCATCTATACTCCATGCCCCATTAAAGGCGGGATCGAGGCCTCTTAATAAATGCCTATACATAATGTACAAATTGTGTTTAGTTCAAAATATGTACCATTGTATCTATTGTATTGCTTATGATGAACAGAAAAGGAAAATATTTTATAAGACTGAGAAGTTAAACAAAAATCGTCCACTGGTATCAATGTATGCCGTCCTGTTTGACGATATGGCAAATATTGTTCGATATCAATGTACGGCCGATATATCGGTGCATTCCTTGTGTACTGTGTAGATGTCTGTGCGGATGTGAGTGTGGAAACACTGACTATGGTAACAGACTGGGAACATGAGACAGGACACAGACCAGTAGGGGTGTGTGCACCATGGGATCATATTTGGTGTGTGCCCACTCAACAATCAAATTCAAGTCAATATGCATTATTGACATGAAATATTATTTTAATATTACTACACAATTAATCAAAAAGTTTAATTCCATCAACCTTTAACCATCAACATTCACTGTTGTCCGTAATGTTTTCACATGCATTTCAGTCACAACTTATCGTACATTTTTCAGTTAGAAACACGTTTTTATGACTATACCAACATCAGGTGACTGCAGGATAATGCACAAAGATAGAGAAAAATAAAACACAAAAGAGAACTGTAGAGAAGAAAAATAATTTCATCTCAAATTGACATACCACTTGAAATTCAGGTTTGACCACACAATTACACAATTATATGTCCACATAAGACAGAAGGAAAATATTATTTTAATTTACTTAATTTACTTCATATGCATGCCAACAAGTCAGAGAAGGTGTGCTTATCTTTTCTTTTTATCTTTCCCTTTTGCCTTTTTCCATTTCTCTTACCATGCATGTTCAGCAAGTAAAGCCACTTCTATCTTTCTTTTTTCCCAAAAAAAATCAGACCAGTGGAGGGTGAAGGAACACTTTTTTCGGTCCCTCATTGTGTCCCACCTATATGCTGTTTTATTAGGAATATATATTAAATGACATACAGTAATAAGCAATATACTCTTGTTTCACGTTGTCTTTAGCATAAAGCCTCCCATTTTGACAGTGTGGTGTTAATTTGAATGGTGTTCCACCAAAATAATAAAAGTATTATGAACACTACCACTGAACCACTTATTTCCTGATGTCATAAAGCTGTAGATTTTACATAAAGTAAAGACTTTTAGAGAGAGGAGTTTTTTTAACACAGTGCATGTCGTCAGATGTAAATGGTTTTGAGCATAAAACTATAGAATGTGTATAACAGATAATATTGTTTTTAGGTCAAATGTGAAGCAGTCCAACCTTGCTAATTTCAAACCACCATTCTGCTACAGATATTATTTAAATGTTGTGAGAGCATTGGGAATGTTCCCAAATTGAGATCCAAAATAAGTCAGCATGTTTAGAGACTTCAGAGCATGGTGTTTTTGCACTGTGTATGGAACCCAAGAATGTGTGGGCCAGGTGTGTGCTTTGAAGGATCTGTGCAAGCCTTCATCACTGGTAAACCCACCTGACACCACCGTGCTTTTTAAGTCAATAAAGATGTAGGTTTAGTATTTGTGTATGTCATAATTTGAGAGATTTAACACAAATACTCTCAGATGTGACAAAATGTGTTACAATCATCCCTGTATCGGCCTATGTATATAGCCTACATTATTGTATGCATTATACTGTACAGTAGACATGCATACTGTACATTAGCAGAACAAGTATTTGCCTTCTAGCCTTCCATGAGAACCTATAATGACACAAAACTACACATGTCCACATGCATGTTGATACCCACACATACAGTAGATGTATGCATGGTAACCACTCTTCAGGCTGTTGGGCATATTAAATCACTGATAAAACAATGGGCCATTCTTTCCCTTCATGTAAAAGTGTTGGTAAACCCGTGGAGCGAGATAAAATGCTTGGTTGAAATGAACTACTTCTTGAGAAAAGGCAGATAAGCAAATATGTACTCAAACTGGTTTGCACGTGCACGCATGTGTAACGGTGGCCAGCAGGTAGCTTTGCAGTGTTAATCCTCACTCTCCTCACTCTCATAGGACGCTCTGGCGACGCAGGCCAGGGCCCGTGGGTTTTTGGCCTGCCTTGTAGGAGCGTCCGCTCTCTGCGTGGGAGATCGGGGTGCGATTCCCCGGGGGGGGGGGGGACGATAACCGGCAAACATGCACGCGTGTACACATACACACAGTGACATTTAATTGATGTCTCACTATAATAGTGTGTATGTCAGTGTCTTGCTTCAGGCAGCTGCACCTGAAAATAGGACAGACTGTACTATACACATTTGACACCATGTATTTACAGCTGAACTTGGACAGCCTCTGTAAAATCTTAAAAAATAAAAAAAAATATTGCTAAATCACAGAGAATAGATGTCAACAATAAACTGCATCATTTGCAATTAATTTAGCTATATATGTGTGGATTTTAAAATGTGTATAAAGCAATTAGACAAACAGTATCACAATGCCTTGCCACTGCCTCTTCACACAGTCAAATTGATAGGTATATATGTAAGGTAGACTATTTGCCTAACTTTTCAAATAGCAGCAATGCAAAATAATGACCAGCTATCCCTTTTCTCAATGAAATCATAGTCTATAACAAAAACACATAGACAGTTAAAGCCATTTGATTAATTTGATGTATTCTTGGATACAGAAATATGTAGACCAATCCACACAATATAGGCCTACTGTAGTCTACATGTGACATAAGGTTACTATCGGCTCTGATATGAATGTTAACATTCCAGTCAACAGAGAGCAGTAATGAGCATTTTATCTTGGCGATTTTCACGAAGAAGAAAAGTGATGCCCCATTGCATGCCTAAAATACATAAACACAACTAATCTACATAATTTAAAAAATACATTCATTATTAAGTATGCTTAGCTCGTGATATGATTCATAACAATAACATCAGAAATGTGTTTTTATTTCTTGGTAATATTTGTTTTAGACAGGCAAAGAACATAGTTTCTTCCCAGCGTCAGAAAGGACGAAAACATGGCAGCCTCCTTGCGCTTGGGTCGTCTGGGAATTTTGTTTAGTCTTAAACTTAAACATTTTCCAAAATGTTCCAAGACAACAGCTTTGTTGCAAGACGCCAGGTATTTCTTTCAGTCCCCGGCTTTCTTTGGTGAGTGCTGTCACTTTATTCAATGGCTTTAATACTGCGGTGACTGCTGTGATACTATTGTAAATAGCCTATATTTGGTTTCAGTCTGGGAAGGGGGATATAAACATAACACAAAAAGTAAGGAACATTTTTCCGTTTTAAATGGTGCCACATTTGTAAGAAGCATGCATTTGTTAGATGAGCAGCAGAGTTGAGTTTATGGGTTGCCAAATGTTCCTCTGACAATGCCAAACAGCTTTTCTTTACTGTTGACTCTTGTTTGGGGTTGTTTGTGGACTGGGTGATTGAAGTCTGAAGAAACGAGAAATATTGGCAATTTAACAATTTATTAATTTAGCAAACAGGAGCATCAGTAGCGTGTGGAAGAACCATACACAACCACATCAGCCTGGCACCTTCTCTTCATGCTGGTCACCAGCCTGGTCACACTGCTGTGGGATGGCATCCCATTCTTCAACCAGCATTTGTCACAAGTCAACCAAATGTTGGTTACTCTGGCACGAACAGCATGTCCCAGCTGATCACACAAGTGTTCACTTATTTTTTGTGAGTAGTTTATTTGTCATAGTCATGTCAGTCAGAACATTATCAGGTGATTGGACCAAGACAATTGCTTCAAATAGAACTGCACCACCTGGACTGATTTGACAAGGCTCTGAAATTGTTTAGTTGTTTGAGTTTCCACACTAATATTAAATCTTTCTTTGATAGTTATCATCACAGTGCACAAAGATGTATTACAATACAGTGTGCTTATCTCAGCCCACTTTTAAAAGGCATTCCAAATGCTTGTGGTTGAACTATATTAGAGAATTGTTACACAAACTTTAGCCAGTAGAGGGTGCCAAATGACCATTTATGCCAGGCTTTAAATTTACAAGGGAAGTAGTAGCAGTTATTAGGCTTACCAGCAATATATTATTAATATAAATTAATTCAGAAGATGTGATTTATTGTAGGGTTTATTGGTAGAATAATAATTTTCTTAAAATTTTTAGGTGTTATTTTTTTAATAGTACATTTTCTTTGTCTGTGTTGCTATGTGTACCATGCACACAGTTGGTTCCTCTGCCATTCAAAATAGAGGTTCACAACCTCGTGATCCATTTTCAAAGGCATGGCAATGCAGCTATGTGTTCACTACTTTGTAAATCATGATATACAGAGCAGAATGAAATGCACGGTCTCAACATTTGAGCACTAGTCCATCCACTGTAAGGCTGCGCCGCTATTGGAACTGTGCCATGACATCAAACGTGTACACGCTGGTCTCCTGAGCTACTGGCTAATGGCCATATGCTAGGGAAGCTCTGCAGATTTGATGTTTTGTCCTGTTGTCAGTGAGCATTGTGATCCAACATGTCTTGTTGCTCTCGGCAAACATCTCTCTGAAGCCTCACAGTGACTATAGCCAGTGATTCACACGGCTATACTGGTGGCTTTGCGGGCATTATGAAAACATGATCAGTGCTTGGGGAGGGGAGGGAAATGTCAGCCAACACTGCAACAATGTGCTTCAGCATCTGTCTACAGTAGAATTATTTCACAGTGGGCAATGTCACATGCTATGCTACTATACAAACTCGCTGCCAACCTTCCCTGTCCATTATCATTTTATATAGATTTTCGTTTTACGATTGAGGGTCTTTCTTTTGTGCCGGCAAATAAAATGTGTGCTACTCTTATTGTGTCCTTTAGGTGTTGCCCCAGTCAAAGTGGAGATGCCGGCTCTTTCTCCCACTATGGAGGAGGGAAACATAGTGAAATGGCTAAAGAAGGAAGGTAAGACAAATTGGTTGTACAGGCATAGTTGCTTGCACTCCCACTTATTTAGGCCACTGCCTATTGTTATACAATGAGCTGCATATTCCACTATTATGCAGCTGTTACATTATTTTGACCTCATTATAATGGTATATTATTGATTATATTAAAAAATAGTATGTATCCCAGTTGGCTGTATAGCCAAGGCTATCTCTCAAGCTTAGTAAAATAAATGGTTATGCTATTTCTATATTTACAGGTGACGCACAGTAGCGTGCGTCAAGGGTTTTCTATTGGTCCACCTTTTAAGCCGGCCTGCCTAGTGTAATGTGGCATTAGTTTTGTTATAATATACTGTCGGTGTATAGCCAGCTTCACTAGAAGTGCAATGGCTGGGGGTTGCCTGTTTAAACGTTAATAGAGCAGATTGCACACATCCCCTGGGGCACAGGGTGTTTAAACCTAACAAATCCAGTTTCGATGTCGCTACTCTGTTCACCATAAGAGCTGGCGATGTCAAACGTACTCCTTGCCCACCTCTAGCCAGAGTACCACTGCTAAAACCAGTACTCTTGGAATTGGACCTAGAGTATATGGACTGGCATGTATCAAATCTACCAAATACATATTAGATCAAGTGCTTAGAAATATATGATACTAGGCCGTTATTAATTTCATCACCATCTGTGCAATAAAGGTCCACATGTACGTAGTTGCTGATGTATTCCTTCTCTGGTGAGGTCCTAAGCATATGTATGCATATGACTAAATATGCATATAAGCATATTTAGTCACCTGCACAGTGTCTGTGTTCAGTGATGCGCTCCTGGTGCCACATCCTTGGGGGTCTGGGGTATGTTGGTGTGTAGGCTCGTTC
>JAODUH010012852.1:0-28386 GCA_027564835.1 Typhlichthys subterraneus | reverse complement strand
CAGTGATACAATTATTAATCCTCTTGCCGTTTCATTGTGATGGAGTACAGTCATGTTTTCAGGAATCGACGAGGAACCTTGAGAAGCCGATTGTGCATTCAAACTGTGACATTGCCCTCACACTTAAATTCATTACCGAACGCACCCCGCTGTGTCTAAGTGTGTGTGTGGCGCTAGAGTGAGAGCATCATCACAATACAATGGGCACCGGAGCACAGCCAGTGAGTTAACATGACAGACTGAATCGGTGTGCATGTGTGTGGGTTGGGTGTCTACTGTATGTGTGTGTGCGTGCATTGGCGAGCGAGCAAGCGGGATAAAGGCACTGAGTTGTGAAGCTCAGAGGCCATCAGTGTCACAGCAGGGGAGTGGTGGGGAGGATGGGGGGGTGGGGGGGAGAGATCAACCAAGTGATCATGACATGACATGAATGGCTTACGCATTCACACGTTCCTTCTCGTTCGTTCTTCCTCTCTCTTTTTGCCTGCCTGCCATTTCTTTCTTGGTATTTATTTGTGTTCACTTGTTACCCATATCAAATCAGCTTAAGGTCACAGACTGTTGGTTTGTGTCCCAGATATTGCGGACATTGCAGAGAAACGTGGCACGCCGCCAAGCCTGCTAATTCTGGACATCATCTCTTGTTCATTCACTGAATACAAACTTGGTTAAGATGAGACTGATGGGTATAAATGTACATTTCACACAAATCACCCCAAAATGTATCTACAGTATAGGGGAGAAAGAGTAATCAATATAGACAAAAGCAGGAGAGGGACTTGCTTGTCAGGGTTATTCTGGGGTCAACCCAGGTGCTAAACAAAACCTCTTTTCAGTCAGCATCAACAGAAGACATGGGGTGACAATGCCGGGTGTGAAGTGAGACCAACTTTGAAGGTTTGTTTGTATTAGCAGTAACAGGACTCACACACCCACGCCTTCCTATTAATGTATCCTAGTCTACCAAATGTTTAAATGAACTACAAGCTTCATGCTGTTAAATACATGAATACTGACACCTGCAGGAAAACATGATGCAGTACTGCGCTGGACATTCAACCGAAGCAACCGCACCGGTTTGTATACAAGCTATTACAAATATCATTTTTACTCACACGCGCTTGCACCCACGTGCACACACGTGCACCTGTGCATCTGGACTAAAACAGCCAGACTGAAAATCGAACACCTGCCAGGGCCGTATGATTTGGTTCCAGGCACACAAGGTCAAAAAGCTCTTTGACACCTAGCTGTATTGTCATGGCCTGTGACAGCGTGCGAGAGGTAGGGTTGAAGGTATGACAGCACAACGGGCCAATCGCCTCACAATCCATCCCGAATCAATAATTTAAGATGAATTTGAAATGTTACATTCAGATGATTTGATGGACGCTGGAGTGCTACATGCATACTGTGCTTTGTGATTTTACATTACAAGACAAACACAGAGACAGGAGGAACGGTACCTTGTCTCCATCCTCACAGTTCATGACGTTGGAGAAGGGAATCTCTGCTTTGAACATCTTTCTGCAGTGCATAAGCTGCACCAGTAAGAAGCACACAGTTTTGAACTTCATCTTTTTGGCGGGCTTTATGTCTGAGAGTATCAATCCTGGAAAAATCTGAATAAGAAGAAAATGAAACAATCATTTAGACATGACACCAGGCAAAGTAAAAGGCATTTTTTTGTAGGGGTTATCTTACGTCCAAGTGCATTGGATATCATAGACGCACACATAAATAACATAAACTGAGCATGCTGTGGCCATACACCCACCCCCCCACAAACACACACAGACACACATTGCTGTACTGAATGACATAAAAGGTCATTAATATGCTAAACAAAGGAAAAGAGAAATGACCGCTTCAAGAAAAATAATATTACTTGTGGATTTGGCACAGACTTGAGAAAAGGTGTGTCATTTAGAAGGGCAAACACAGGGTGTGTTAAATATGCAGCACGGTTGAAAGTGTATCCTTAGCAGCAATGCCTGAACACACCACAGAGTGACTATAGATGCATCTCCAACATAGCTTAGTCAGAGCAACCATCTCTCCCTGAGCAATGTCTGTGATGAACTCTAATCTACAGCTCTATTATCGCATAGACAACAAAGGTAAATGCAACTATACTGTAGGCTTCTTCACGTTCATGTAAGGAAACATGGCAAATACACCAGATACCTGCGGCAACATAATCGTCACAGCCCGGCAAAGGAGAGCAGAGAGGAGAGGAGAGAGGAGAGGAGAGGAGAGAGGAGAGGAGAGGACTGGATTCCTCTCCCCATCTGGCACTGCACACATCTGCGTGTGGGGAGGGGAGGCAGAGGAGGCTACAGGCATGCATATTTGTGTGTTAGTCTGTTTGTGTGTGTGTGTGTGTGTGTTTACATGTCCATGTGAGTATCTGTGTTAGTGGAAATGTGCAGATTTCAGATGATAGGTGCCACAGGCGGGTTTTTTTTTTGTTAACGTGGTCCAGGAAATCAGAGGTGGCAAGCGAACTCATCTCAGCAACCATTGTGGGAGAAATTCATTATGAGATATCCAGGATTCAAATATTTGCAATAGTATTCTGAGTATTACTGCAGCATATTATGGGATAGAGATCCACTGTGACTATAGTGAAAGTAGATGATAAAGCTTTTATAAATCTAGCCATCAGACCCACCAGGTAGGCCCATTAAAGTAGATTAACTTTTGCACTGTGGAAACCAATGCGAACTTGCTAACTCTGCTAAAATGTTTAGAAAATGTAACCTCATCCATTTTGACCACAGAGGTGTAATTGTATTTATATCTCACAGGCATCTTATGCTATCGGGTTCGTTTTACCGACAGCCATGTCAAAATATTTTGACATGGCTGCGGTAAATGCTACATTCCCTATCAATTGAATTCAATTGGAACACTGTTATATTGGGGCACCGTATACAGTATGTGTGCTTATTACTGGGGTATATGTGAAATTATAAAACATTTTGGGTAGGATGAGGGTTAACAAGAGTCCTGTTGCCATGGCTTTATGCCAAACATGCATTTACTCCAGGTCTGTACCTTCCGGCGGTGAGATGGCACTATGAAAAAGGTTTCAATTTCATGTTTTTGGAGGAAGGCGTTTCTCTCGTGTCCATTTCCAGGCTCAACCTCATAGTCCCCGTTCAGGCACTCCAGTGTAGATCTGGTAATATGGACTTTGCTGTTGAATAGGGAACACACGGAAATGGGCTAACTTATTAGTATCACACATACCAATTATCGGAGCTGATTTATTTATTTATTCATAACATTTGAGCATGTGCTGTACTTTACCATCATATTTCTTTAAACACATTATGTACGGTATGTACATACTCTTGGTTGTAAGAGCGTATAAAGAGAACATTAGCATATGTAGTAATGCACGCATCTTTAACATCTAAAGTTAATCTGATTCAGTGCAGTCAAGGCCAGCGTCTCACATTTCATGCAGCCGCTTTCCAGAGCAAACCCCCCCCCCAATCGATCCCATGTTATCTCAAGTGCAATCTGATAAATACAAGTGAGTGTAGCGGCTACAGTGCAGTGTAGTGTCAGTAATATAGCATCAGTGAGCACTGACCCCGGCAGCCCCCCTGCCTCCATCACATTGGCCAGGGTCACGTCGTTGGACCAGACGTCATACTGCCATTTCCTCAGGCCCAGCACACCGCACAGCACTCGACCTGTATGCAGGCCCACGCGCATGTTTAGGTTGACCTCTGTGGCCTCAGCTACCGACCTGGGGAAGTGACAGGACAGTTCGTTTTGTATGTGTGTGTGTGTGTGTGGAAAATATGTAAATGACCTCTAGTTTTATAGAGATAATAGGAACATATAAACCGCAATAACACGCATACTGAAAAATAATGATCATGAATAATGATCATGAAAAATTCAAATAATGCTCCTTAATGCTATTTAATTCAAACTTTAAAACAAATTTAAAACTAACTTGATTTTTTGTTTTGTTTTATATACAGTATATATTCGGTTAGCAGTTCGTAAACCAATAAACAATATTTATTTTATCTTAAAGCTGTTGTAGCTAGGATTTCATAGTGGTATTGAGAGCTATATAAAATAATCAAATACTTGATTATTGATTTTTAGGGTTGTTGATTTTGAAAATCAACAACCCTCTCTTTTGCTCCCTCCCTCTGGAGCCCATTGGTCGGTTGTTGCAAAGCCCACTGACAAACCGCTTGCAGATGTGTGTACAGTACATTCATGTGCTTGGTCCAGCAAGGGAAAACAGGCCCTGATTGGTTGGTCTAAATAGACTAATAGGCAGGGACAATGGACCAGAGTACATACTGTATGCTCACAGAGCATTCCACTCACTGATAACTGACAGATGTCTAAGACATTACACTAGCAATACATTACACTACATTTATAGCTCTAAAGTTCTACCTACAGTGCCTTAAGCAAGCTGAGAGATAACTCTCCTACTATTCCTAGGATCATTCCCTTTTTGTGAAAATGTATGATGTATGAAACAGATCTGATTCCATTAACATTGGTTTCCTGCTGCTATCAGATTAACTGATGTGAATCTATAACATATGCTGCAACTATTATATTAACATTATTTTCATTCCTTTCCAGGTTGTACTATGCCACAGAAATACTGTAGCTTGGCACATGAACAAAAAACTGCCACACAATCTACATATAACGGTGCTTGGTTACACCTTTATTGTGAATAAAAACAACTTCAGGGTTTGCTAATTATGGAAATCTTAATTAGCAGCCTTCTAGTCAAGCCATGAATAGATCTACACTACACAGTAACATTGCTCTCTGAACCTCTTTGGTTTGGTACTCCTTCTCCAAATAGTACAGGATATGGTACAGAAAACCAGCACTTCCATGTTCTATAAGTAGTCTGGTTTTACAGAATAAATGTTTATCTCCCTCTCTGTCTCTCTCTCTCTCTCTCTCTCTCTTTCTCATTCTTTCATTGTTTTACGCATTGTTTTAGACTTGGTGATTTTTGTTTTATACATTGACTTCTCTGTTTCGCTTATTTGAAGAAGTTTTTAGCAAGCGTGTCTTAATTTTTGGTATTGTTTACTCTAAGAGAAAAATAAAAAGTGTAAATTGTTAAACTTTTTGATTGGGCAGGCAAAACATTCTATTACAGTAGAAAACTAAAAAGAAATGGATAGAGAACAAGGCGTGCTATTAATGTTCAAAAGGATGGTGAAGGGTAGATTATGCTAGTATACTTTTTATAACATAATGGGTGATGTAGGGGAGTTCAAGAGGGTGTGGGATTATAAAGGAGCTTTGTTTACAGTCAATTCTGATGGGATTATTTTTTGTATGTTAGTATATATATATATGTGTGTGTGCTTTTACTTGATTGAACCATAAAATCTCTCTCTCTCTCTCTCTTGATGTGCGGTATTGGAATGCACTCACATCAGCCATTACTTTCCAGAGAGTGTTCATCATGTTGGCAATACAGTCATCATGCGCTTATGGGAGACTTTTTTAACATTAGATACAAATTATTTTCTTGTCTTTTCTATCAAAACAAATATTCATACACTGGATTGAATATTGACATACCCCAGAAGAGATCACATTTGTCATGTTTCTATGACCACATGCTGTAGATGTCAATCACTGACAAAACACAATGACTTCCATCAGTCCAGGCTGCAGGCATGATCGCACAACATTAGTGGGACGCTGAGATCACTTACTCGAATGGTCAAAACAAAAACTCACGTTATGGTGTCAATCATGTCGAGGCCCATTTCCACACAGCAGTGGGCGTGGTCAGTCTTGGGCTGTGTCAGGCCCGACACACAGTAGTAACAATCCCCTAGGATCTTGATCCTTCGACAGTGGTTCTCCTGTAAATCAGGGAGAGAACTGGGGTGATGCAATGTAAGCATAGCTTTAACCTGTGCTCACATGTTACTTTTATAAATGGTTTAGGCAAGAACACGCTTAATATCAATGCTGTGCGCCGTCTGTTTCTGTTTGTGTATTTACCCTGCGCAACATTCCAAGCTAGCTGTGCTCTCACGTGGCACTGCAAAGGGAAACGATTCCCTCAATGCAGCGCTTAATCAACAGATCAGTCTCACTTCAGAGAAGAAGGTGAGTCACTCTCAGCCACCAGGGAAAATAATCAGGGGCATGAAAAGGCAACATACAAATGCGTCCTATTAATAGAACAACGAGGCACAGGCCTGTAAGTGGGAAAACGTGGATGCTGCGGACGCCTATCAATAACCTTGCATTGTTTCCATGTCAGAGGGAAAGGGATCTAGGGCTGGCTGGGCATGTGAGGAGTAAAGGACTCATAATTATGCACATCGGTGGGTACAAGATAAGATGGATGCTCTATTTTTAACATGCAAGCTGTGCGAGTCCCAGCAAACATGCAGAGAAACACAGAGCACTTGTTAGCACAGGTGAGGCTATTAGCCATTAGCTTCCATGTGTTCAGCAGTGAGACAGAGCTGTTTGTGGACACAGGGAATGCCTTGTGAAGCCCGGGGGAGCGTTGAAGCGGCACCTGCGTCTCGCTAGTTTGCTCCTAGCTAGCGTAACTCGTCTGACCTTCATCACATTAGTGGAAGCAGGTTGAATGGCAGGGACAGCTAAGAGAGAAGTGACATGAGGAGCACCAGCGAGGCGTAATATAACGGCAGGGAAAGCTTTGATGCTGCTTACAGACAGTGTTCTGCGCTGTTCTTCTCCTGTGCTAATCTGCACTGTGAAATCTTATGATCTGATTCACACACAAGCAGGATTAACACAACCATGTGACTCAAGCACTGAGCAATCTGGGTGGTCATCAGCAAGGACTGAAAGAGGGTGGGACATTATATGTTTGAGGTAAATCAAGGGTTAATATTTATATTTGGGTGTCGCCAGATTATTTAAATGTTGTTTTGACTATTTTGACAGTATAAAGAAAACAACAGGCTTGTATGAATGCCAATCTGAGCGTTTGTTAAAGCAACAATCTAGAACTTTATTATTTATTTCAATCCTCAATGTCACTGCCTGTCCCAGAATGTTTGAAGGTTGTGAGTATTTGTGTATTTCTTAGTCAAATCAAGTCATTGAAGTAAAGTTTTATTTCCACAAACTTAATGGCATGCTGTAGCATGTCAAGTCGACAATACGTGTACGGTACAGTAATTACAGAGAGCACGCATATCAAGTGCTTATTGATGCCCTTGGATTTCCCCAAAGACCCCTTATTTTCCAACTGTTCGTTTCGTACAAACGCTTTTCCCCTTGAACACTGTTTGAATGTATTTACTATCTGATCAGAAAAAAGAGATGACACTGTATCATAGGTCAATATTATTTTTCACACGGGAATTTCCTTCTTACAGAAATAAGCCTTAGCAGGGCAGCTGTTGGCCAGAATCAGTGCTTGAAACTGGGTCTTCCGTTGCACCCACTAGAGCACCCTGACACATATTCACTAGTGTTAAATTAGCTAATTCAAACAATGAACACCAACAATTACAAAACCACTATGAATAAAAGATAGACAAACATACAACGTTTGCTAGTTTTACAAATAAAAGTATTAAAACTCACCTTCATAATCTGTTTACCATCATTTATCTAAAAGTTCTGCATTTGCCCTGCAGAGTTTAGTTTTGTACTCTTTACATGTGTTAATAATATAATGGTATAATAATAATAATAATAATAATAATAATCATCATAATCATAGTGCAGTAAAAAATAATATGTGAATAATAACAATATACGAGGATATTAGCCAGTGGTTATTCCTGAATTAGATTTTATAGACAAATGTGGTCTAGCCAAGATACATACAGTAATAACAGCACAGTATATTAACCTTTTATAAAAGATAATAAGACTATACAGTAATAATAAAAAAGCGTGCATCCTCTGGAGGGCCCCTCTCCTCACTTTGAAAGCCACTGATATATTGTGCTGTTGAGTCATCCTAAAAATGGAACCATGAGAATGGAAACCAACTGCACATAAAAGACACAGCGGAGAGAGCTAGGCTGGGGCCGCACGTCAATCAGAAGGCTGAGCAACAAGGAGCGGAGGAGTTTGAGAGCTGCGATGCAAGGAGGTGTTGAGAGAGAAAGAGAGAAGAGGGATAACAAGATTCACCAAGCTCTGTCATGGAAACAGAAGACACACACACGCGCACAAACGCGCAGCCTTAAAAGCGTGAACACATGCATATGCAACCCACTGCAATTACGGAAATGCATTACAACAATGGCGATGAATAAATGAGTGTTGCTCTATACGCCAGGTGCTTTTTGGGTGCTGGTCAGGCTTTCACATAAAGGCACCCTGATTCTAATTCTGGCCACTGGGAGGCAGTGAAGCAGCCAAGGGTCCCCTCAACACCCTCACATGCACGCATGTGGGGCATGTGTCTTATTGTAGGATTATATTTAGGACATATTCACATTTGATAATGTGAATGTGAATATGTACCTGTGCAAAACGTACGGGTAGGGTTGAGAGGTTATAAGGACGAATGGAAGGAAAGGAAACGAGGAGAGAAGGAATGCGAAGAGAGGAGAGGAGACAAGAAGAGGGTAGAGGTTAGGACAGCAAAGGAAGTGGGAGGAGAGGAGGAGAGGAGAGGAGAAGAGAGGAGAAGAGAGGAGAGGCAACACCTTCTCATTCCCAAGTCATCAAAAACTGCAGCTTGGTCGATGGCCTTTCTCGTCAATTTTCAAAACGTTCAAAAGCCTTTATCGTTTTAGGATGAAGACCTCGGGTATCGACTCTTGTGGCAAGACTACGGAGTTACCACAGGTTAATTGTTAGTTATATGGGCATGCAATTTCAGAGCAAGTATTAGCTCCTGGTTGTAGATAAATAATAATCAATATACTATCCAGACATGTTAAAATGTTATTACTTGAAATCATAGGCTACACACAGCCTATACCGAAATATAACTGAAACTATTTAATTTGATGATTTCAGGTAATTCCATTTACTTTACGCTAAAGGCTTTCTAACGCTTCGAAAATTGACGAGAAAGGCCATTGACCAAGCTGCAGTTTATGACGAGTTGGGAATGAGAATGTGTTGGGAGAGGAGAGGAGAGGAGAGGAGAGGAGAGGAGAAGAAGGGATAGAAGAGGAGAGGAGAGCAGAGGAGAGGAGAGGAGAGGAGAGGAGAGCAGAGGAGAGGAGAGGAGAAGAAGGGATAGAAGAGGAGAGGAGAGGAGAGGAGAGGAGAAGAAGGGATAGAAGAGGAGAGAGGAGAGGAGAGGCCTAATTTATTGACAGCACATTGGAAGAATGTTGTGTTCCTGGCTCGTTTCTGCGGCAGCTGATTATTCCAAGGAGTGGACAGGTGGTGTGGGGATGGTGGTACCCAGTGGACATGTGGCGTCACCAACTCGTCGTCTGGAAGCGGGGAGAGATAGCGTGCCTACTGTGACCACAGCCATGAGTCACTTGACAACGCCACTTGCTGCCACAGTGGCTCAGAATGACTGGGTCTAAGGGTCAATGGGTTTCATGTCTGACGGTGGCATTAAGACGGGGAGGCCTATCACTGTAAAGTCAGCCACCAAGAGATGAGGAAAATGTATCTCAAAGACAGAAGTTTCAAAGGATAAATGGTGATTTTGAATTACTTCTATATATACACTTTTCTGCAAGATTACTGCTGAAGTAGTAGAGCCTAATGTAGCATGCCAGGCCAATTTAACAGATGCCTCTTACCCGGATATCTAGCAAATGATTTTCACTTTGGTCTGATTCGGATATAATTTGTTCATCTATACAAACAAGTTAAAAATAGATTTTCGTCTAAATAAGTCCGGGAAAATGTTCCATGAAAGCAAAAAGGGTTAGATGTAATCCTGTAGATTAAGGGATTTGACAGGCACGTGCGGTCAGTGTAACAGAAACCAGATTACATATTATAGAGCGGTGACAGGATGATTTGCAACCCTCAACCCTCTCACGACCAAAGATATGTGTCAAAGCAACTCTAACTGCAGACATATTTAATTGAGACCAGTTCCTCACTACAGCAAAGACTCCACCATGCTGCTGAAAGACGTCTGGCTCCACAGAGTATCTAACAATAATGGTAAACAGCACACAATATAGCAAACCACCAGATTAACCAATAGTGAGTGGATTTACGGTGCAGAAATGGTACAGAACAAAATATTGCCAGATGGGTGACGGCTCTTTTCCAATGCCAACCAAGTCCCTTCATGCATGGATATGAGCCTTAGAGGAGACATGGCCCGGCCCATATCATATCTGGGCTGGATTAAACATGTCTTTACTCAAATGTAAGATTCAGTAATCATATTAAACGTACTGTACATACAGTGCCTCACTTTGACATCATGTCAAGCTAGAGTGATCACTGCCATAGTGTCAAACACACACACACGCACACGCACACGCAGGCACACACGCACACACACGCACACACAAGCCAAGCTTTACCCTTTACCGGGACTACATGTTAGAGAGCAGACAAATCACGTGCATGGAACCAGGGAACCAAACCAAACGTCTGGAGATAATGTGATTTTAAGCACAAGGTCAAGACTCACCGTGGCGAGCTCATCAAACTTTCCAAACAGCTCATTAAGAAGTTTAACCAGTTCCTGGGCTGTGCATTGGGAGGCAAGGCTAGTAAAACCTACGATATCTGCAAACAGGATGCTGAATAGAGAGAGAGAGAGAGAGAGAGAGAGAGAGAGAGAGAGAGAGAGAGAGAGAGGAAAGAGGGAAAAACGTGGTTGGATCAATGCAGGTTATTTATAGCACCTTGTTAGAATGCATCAAGGAGACATGATTATTAAGTGACTGATGAGATTAGCATTTGAAAATTTGTTTAAAATGACATTTAGGAATCTCGAGCCGAAGTCAATGGAAACACTGTATTTTGTTAATGTGTTTACCGCAAACGAATCACACATATAAATTAATGATCCGTGTCAGTAAGGGACCCTGTTCCACTCCCCTGTTAACTGGCAGCGCGTGTCACACAGAGGATCTTAAAAATAGAAGCTAGGTGCAATCTGAAAGGTACCACGTTGGAGCTGAAGAGACATTCCGAGATGTAATCCCAACCTACCTACGCTACCAAACACACAAACAGATAGCATGAAACCTCGATTTGGAACATCTCCAGCCCCTCTTGCTTGATGGAGCAGGAGCTTTTTGCCAGAACCTGCCGTGGTAGGGGTCGTCAAGGATGTCTGCCTCGATCACACATGTGCACTCACACATGTAACAGATTGTGTTGTTTGATCAAGTGTTGTTGTTACGCGTGCATATTATCCTATTTATCATTTTTTTTACAGCCTATCCACATCCTTGAGTTGACAACCCATACTGCCATGTGGTCCGCAAACCCCTAAGAGACTAACACAAAATCCATCCACACCGCGGCAAGGAACATGGCAGGCTTTTCTTCTGGAAGGAATGCTCAGTGACGAGTAAAGGGGATTAGTGGCCATCACTGGCCAATGTGTGTTGGTGATATCTGTGAAGGCATCCTGCTAGCTTTATGTGGGCTTGACTGTTCACAGTGCAACATTGTGCTGTGTCTTTGAAGGGGGAGCTGCTAAATGTCATTTGTCATCCCACAGATGTCAACGGCATGATGGGCAATGGATTCTAAATGCTGTGAATGCTTTAATCTAGTGGCCATCTGGGACTGATAAACATTTTGTGTGAAAATGTTAATAGGGCCGACTTGACACAGTTAATGCATCATAAGCTCATACTGTACATTGGATGGAAACAGGTGGCTATAGACAAATGTGACAAACAGCATGTGCAGTGTTAAAATCCATAAACCTCATATATCAAGTTCTAGTTTGACATAATCAGAAGTTCAACTATTGCATATTTCGAAGCCAGAAAGCAATACAACCCTAAGATAGTGAAACACATTCTGAATATTGCTGAAAACTGTTTACCTATACCTACTGTATATTTGATTGAAATCTCTGCTCAGTCTCCTTTACTATACTTTTCACGCTTATTTTGTAAAGTATGTTAAATGTCTAATATATCTTAATCAAATGTTTTTATATTAGACTGTGTCTTTGTATTGGTAAGATGTCCTTGACTGACTTGAAAGGCATCCTTAAATAATAAAATGCATTGTTATTATTATAATAATTGTATTATTATTATTAAGGGCCTAGCCACAAAGTGCCTTATTGTAATTGTAATTTTTTTCTTATAATTTAATTGAAGTCAATGGAAACCCCTAGACCCGTGTGGTAAAAAGTTGTGAATTTTGGCACACATGTAGCATAGGGTCTCACCATCTCTGACACTTATTTTGGTGGGGTCACCTCAAAAGGTTAAAGGTCAGGCTGAGGTCAAAAATGTTCCTATTTTAATCTTACGTATCTGCTCATAACTTTTGCCTGGTGCGATGGTATCCCCTGATTCCCTAGAGCCTCCTGAATATAACGTACCATGTGGCGTCAAAATGCGTCATCTTAGATTTTGAGTTTTATGAAAAAACTTTGATTGATAGACATTCTTAAAGTTACTTTCTTGGATTTTTGATTAAAAAAAACGTTACTTAGCAACCGGCTGTCAAAGTTGACGGCGAAGCCGCCAAACAGGATATTGGCGGATATCTTACCGTGCTTCAACCGATGGGCATGAAACTCGATGTGACTTCTCTCTACTCTGCCTTGAGCTTAAACACGGAGAATATTATCAACACCACCCACCGACGTTGAACAGCGCCACCTAGAGTTTTTCGGAATTGAATATCTCAGGAAGTGTACAGCATATTTACTTGAAACTTGGTAGGACCCTTCAGACCTGTGTCCCCTCAACCCTTAATAACTTTACCAGGAAACGTGGTAGGACCCTTCAGACCTGTGTCCCCTCGGCCCTTAATAACTTTACCAGGAAACGTGGTAGGACCCTTCAGACCTGTCTCCCCTCAACCCTTAATAACTTTACCAGGAAACGTGGTAGGACCCTTCAGACCTGTGTCCCCTCAACCCTTAATAACTTTACCAGGAAACGTGGTAGGACCCTTCAGACCTGTGACCTTTTTTTAAACGGTTGCGTAATGACAGGCTTTCAAAGTCGGTGGTGAAGCCTCATAACAGGAAGTGGAGGTATTTTTGCTCCACTTTGACCGATTCAATCCAAACTTAACGGGTATGCTGGTGGGGGTCCTTGTAGGCTGGCCGATGGATCTTGTGCCGCTGGCGGACATCTTTGGTGCCTGTGCAGCCTCTGATTAGGCAAGACCTGGTCAAGGCTGCTTGCAGCTATATTTATTATTATAATTATCCTGTGTAGCACTTAGTACTTCTATGCAGTGCATATGCTATTGAGAACCCCCACACACATACTGCAGTGTACATACACACCTACAGTAGCTACAACCCTGCCCCTAGACATCTCTTTGTCCACAATTTAAACAATACAGTAAAGATTTGTAGAGCTAATTATCTCTGGCCTACCTATGTCTATTCGGCAATCTTGCTTACCAGACAGCCAGTCTGATATCATATTTGACCTGCTCAAAGCCACATCCGTCTTTTCCCCTCCTAGGTGTTCACATTCTCCCAATTATGCTAATGTCTCCGTCTCCTCGATACAGACGCGCATGGGAAGATGCAAAGCTTCCACCAGCTTCGGGACAACTGTGGACGCGTCTCGATTTTGGTGTCTGCTGACACCTGGCTGCATGCGCGAGAAAGGTGATACACACTGTATGAACCTGTTCCATTATTTGTCCGTGGTGCCCACGCCAGCCTAGGGAAATATCTGTAATCCCAGTTTGTGTGTTATGTGTACCAGTCATAGGGCCATACGCCTATGCATATAGGCAAACATTTGGCAAAAATGTGACTTTCTATTTAGCCTAGTTGATGGAAATAGAATGGGTGGGGGTGTGAGGATGATGCACTGCTCTGCGCTTACTGGCTGCAGATATTCCACAGGGCAGGAGACGACACTACTGTAGGCTCACATAACTGCAGGCTGAAGCATAATTATTATTTATTGTCTCTATTTGGACAAACTATTTAACAGAGAGTTGGTAGTTTGTAGTAATTGTAGTTTGTGGCCAAAATGTGTGTCTTTAGCCTTTAAAGGCAGGGTCAGTTATTCTCGAGAACGCTTGTTAAAGAATGTGTAAAGCAGACATACATTTGGGTTTTGAGTTTGTCACAGCACAGAAAAAAAGGTAATATTTGAATTAAAATAATGTTTGGCAAGTATATAAAATTAAGTTTAAAAAGCGTGAAAATATAACCAGCATTATCTGTTCACAAGCGCTGGGGGTGTGTAAGCAGAAGGCGCTGTAACCACACCCATCGCGTGTTCTACTGTAAACTCCATACCGCGGTGTTGTGCCAAAAAGGTATCCTCAGCCGAACATTAATTGGAAAATGTATTGAATTGAGTATAAGTTGTGTTTTTACTTTATATAGATAGAATAAATAGTATACTGGTAACAATGATTAGATTGGTTATAATATAGCACTGTGTGTGCTCTTGTGGGCAGAAATCAATTTTTAACAGACCACTTTTTAGCAGATCACTTCTTGGCATCACACCTGCAGATGCTGTAAGATGCTGTTCTTGTCAAGTTAAACTAGCCTACAGCTTGTTGGATTGGATTTTTTAGTTGATATGTGGTTTATATTTTATTTTGTAAAGAGGATTGGACTACATAAAGACAAGTTGGATTATTTGGATGCTGGTTTGAACACGAGAATGCCGACTGGATTTGGCAGCCGGGTGTTAGCAGGTAGGCTAGGCTACTAAACCAGTAGCATTCAAATAATGCACATTGACTCTCAAACACATTGTGTGCTTATTTCTGCAATGAAGGCATCGCCATCAGAATTTAGGCTGTTAAAGGACAGTAAGTGATTTAGCTATGGAATTGTAGGCTGTTGAAAGACTAGTAGGCTAATAACTTGCATTGGAGCAGGATAAATACTGAGCTGAATCGAACGTTCTCTACGCAGTTATATCCTCATGGTGTTACGGGGAGGCAATTATCTTGCAATAGCTGACTTTACCTTTAATGATACATCTGGAATTATACATCTCAATTTGCCACCTCTGTCTCTGTTTTAATTGTTTGCACGTGCCAACCGTGAAGATCTAGCTTAACCTGGACCTGCCCACAAGCAATATACTGTATTTTCACCGTCATGATTATTATCCTATCCTACCATATTCCCTTGGTCACATTTTAATCAAGTCATATGCCGCCCATAGAACATAATAGAAAAAACTACGGGAATATTATGTTACCCTCTGTTTACTTTTTTAATTGCAGCCAGACCAGTTCACATAAATCATGTCTGCACTGACCCTCAACACTCTCAGCTCAAGGCACAAAAGCAATCAGCGCTGCTCCACGAGATGTGTCCATATTTAACTAGCGCGCACATGCCGTTACGCAACTAGAATTTAGTCTCCATTGCATTTCATCCCCGGCAGACGCTTAATCCCGAGGCTAAGCAAACTCTTCTCCCAATGCCTCCATGCTGCTCTGACAACACAAGGAAAAGGACGAGGAGAAGATAAGAAATGAAAAGGAAACAGACTATGTAGAAGTCAGAGACAGTGAAAAGCATAATCAAACTAAATGAGAGAATAAAAATAACAAAAAATAAACCAGATTGTCAGAATTCAGATGGAAATGTTTATAGATTTTGTTTAGCTTTTTTGTTCAGTGTAGCGTGAGATAATTCACGCTACACTGAGCACATGGTGCGCTACTGCTACTGCAGTTAAATATTAACCCTCAAGCATTTGTGACGGTAATGTGTTGACATTGTGGCTTTGTGTAGCTTAATGACACATTATGCGTGTGTGCATGCATGTGGTTTAACTCTGCTACCTTGCAGAGCTCTGAATCTCATTATCCTGCTCAATGATGGTCCTACCTGTTGAATGCAGGTAGCCTGGGACTCAACAACCTTATCTGTAGGAGCAAAACGATGTAAACACGCTACAAGGTATCTAGATGGACCCAGTTGGACAGTTGTACGGATTCCAACTTGGCAGGACATAAGCTCTGGGGGAATCTATTGCTCAGTAAGCATCGCTTAATCTGCTTTTTTCCATACTAGCGAGAAGGAAGCCACGCCCACCTCCTTCCCCGGGGACCACTGATCTGTGACAGCCTCACTGGTGGCATATATTAGCCTAGAAAAAGTGATTAATAATAAAAGCTTGATAGACATAACCATAAAGCTTTGCATCAATAACCAAACTTTTTTAATGTGTTTTGGCAGGTATGATAACGCATGGAGCCAGTGATTTATATCACTATTTTATTTTGAAATTCCAGCAAGCAGATCACCATTCAGTTAATATGATCTTCATGTCTGAATCCTACCTGACATTGTCATGACGTTGGATATAGATTTTGTGAAAAATCCTTTCAGGGGGCTTCAGGAAATCTTCCTTCATCTCCATCGCTACGTTCCTCGGCAACAGGCTCATCAACAGGCGCTCCTGTATGTGTGGAGGGAGAAGGAGGTGTTGACAATGAAGAAGGTTGAAAAGGAGAGAAAGTTATTTGCAATAAATAGTCATTAATACCTAAGTCACAAGTGTGAGCACAGGTATTATTAGCAATAAGAAGGTGATGCTGATGGGTACAGTACAAAAACCTCTCAAGTTTTCATTAAATTACGTCATTTAGCAGACATTTCTGTCCAAAGCTACTTACTGTGCAGTGAGTATATTTACAAGTAGTGACTCTTGCACAATAATGCACATGATCAAACTTACAACAGCATATATGAGTGGCCTCGCGAGACCGACCTGATATCAATAGCTTCAGTTTCATTTCGCCGTGAGAATAAATTTGAAAAGGTCAGAAATGTTTTGCATTTTGTCCGAGTAGCAACTGAACTTACCAATATGCGTCGTGTTTATAGCTATATGGGCGTGGTTATGGTTTGCCAACAGCACAAACGACCAGATGGTTCTTCCAATCAAGTATTTTTTTTAAAGCACTTGCCCTTACAAACAGTTTTAATGTACGGCTCCACCGATGGAGTTGTGACAACAATTCACCTGGCATGTCAGGTTAATATATGAGGTTACTCTCAAGCAGTGTTGTGTGGCTGTACCTGCTTCTCATTTTCATCCTCCATGCGCAGCCGCTCCTCGATGCAGTTGCGCGCCTGGAGAAAGGCCTTCCTCTGGGCTCGCTCTGTCAGGATGCGCACGAACATCCCTGACAGGTTGACACTGGCGAACAGCACCGTGTTGGCAGCCAGCTACAAGCAGAGAACACACACCCTCAAATGGCTACCACTTTCATTAAACACTCATTTCCGTGCCTCGGTGAAGCTGGTTCTCAATAGAAATGATAATCGCTTTAAAAGGGAGTATCTCCACCTCTTAGCTCACTGTTGTTTATCTTTCTGCTCACAGCTCAATCCTAACTTTACTTTACCAGCTCATTGCTTATGTTTTGCATAACTGTACATTCACACATACGACAAAAGACGCCTGCCGTTCATATTCAATGAGAGTTGCCGATTTAGCACAAGAGACAGCAGTATATTTTACGCAAATGTTGAGCAATGCAACACCGCAACCTACCAATGCGAGTGAAGGTAGCGTGCCAAGCGTTGATGAATGATCCCACCAAACAGCAAAAACAAGGAATTGCCATTAGCAAAGAGCGGTGATAAGGGTGTCTCCCTGTTTTGTCGCCGTGTGAATGTAATGGTAACTGTACTCAGGTGCGTGGCTGTAGGGGAGTGATGTGATCCTGTATGGGCAAGCGTAGTGTGGAGTGTGAGCCAATCAGCACTCTGCATTGTCAAAATGAAGTCACTGATTTCAACCACGGGGTTGTGGGTAATTATTGTCTGGCCTGTTTCTGCATACAGTACTGCATCTTCAGCCAGAGGAAAATGTTACAAAACCAATGCATTGAATATAGAGAATAGTTGTAACAGTTGTTACATGCATGTGGCCATGCAGGTGTTCAAATATTTCTGCTGAAGTAAAAGATTTAGAATAATAGGTTATACCTACAGTAGGTGATACAAGGTTCAGTTCTAAAAAGAACTTGGGGAGGTTTTGAAAAAGTGTGACTTCCTCCAAAGAAAACAAAGACACATGTGATTTGAAACACTGCCAAGCTGCACCCCAAACCAACATTAATACAATAAAGTATTCTCATTCTGTCTGAAGGCCATTCGTCAACGCTCTGGTATACCAGACAGTGATTGAGCGCACGGAATAGGAAAGCAAGTTTTAAACAAATACCAAGCACCGCCGAATTATAAGATCATTAGTCAAAAAGTGCCACAGCTGTGTTTACTTTTATAATTGAGGATTTTAATTATAATAGTTACTTCAGGGCATTTGTATGAATCACTGGAACAAACAAAGAAGCAGAATAAATATTAACTTAATGTGCTAGTATATACAGTACATTCTATTGGCCATAGGGGGTCAGAGTGGATTAAGGGTCCTCACAAACACACACAACAATGGGCCGTGTAAACATGGGTGCCCGCATGTGTGTGTGTGTGTGTGCACGTGTGTAACAACAAAGTGCTATGAACTCTAAAGTGCAGTGCTGTATAGTCCATATTAAAATGGATAGGCGGTAAAATTATGCTGTTTCATTAAAAGTTTGAATTTGTGTGCAGGGTATTTATATACTGTATGTAATGTATGTACATGCTGATTTGTGTAATTCCTTAATTTAAGATTTAACAGGCAATAATTTCACAAAACAGTTATACATGACATGCATTTTCCGGTATTCAGAGCAATAACTAATCTTTGCCCTTTGGACAATAAAGACACACCTTAACAGAGACTATTAAAGTGACTGGAAATGTGATGCTGCACACTAATGTTACATGAAATCTTACAGGAACCCTTCTCACACACTTAAGTAGGGTCTAGGTACAGAGGTTATAGTTACAATAATATACTGTATTTGTAGCTGTACTTGTTTTTACTTCAAAACAAATTCATTTGACTTTAGGTTTTATTATCTTGAGGGCAATTAGCTCATAGATTATAGTAGTCAGTAAACACTAGTCTGAGAGGTTGAAGTGTAAGGTGGATGGGCGGTGTGGGGTCACACTACAGAGGTCATCTCTAAGCTTAATGGATTAGCTATCCTTGGTAACAGATAACAATGCTCTTCACATGCTACCCTCTTTATACAGGCATCCCACTGCAAAAACAATCAATTTGCCTATTTGAGAGGAGAGGGAAACAGTAATTAAAAACAATTAAAATGTCAATGTTTCTAGCATCAAACACCCAGTCTTCCTGTCATATAAGCAACAGAAAGGTAGAAAAGTGGAAATGCAACATTGTACTGGTTTGAGTGATGTGAGATATCTCCATTTCCCACACTTAATGAGTGTGTGCGTGTGTGTGTATGTGTGGGGGGGGGGTCTGGTTCTGACTTGTCCCACTTCTAAGTCAGATCCTGCAGGGAAAACTGTTGTTTTGGCAACTACATTAATATGTATTTATTCCCTTACATATTTGCATTTTCTTTGTTTTGAGACATATAAAAGGTATCCTACTTTGGTGAGAGATCTTCTAAAATGGTCTGTGTTTAAGGAACGACACCCTTCTCAGTTATTTGGGTGTGCAGACATATTAATCAGTTCCTGCCCATCAAATAAAGGAATAAGTGACAGCAGGTTTGCTTAGCTGAGTTAAATCCAAATCTATGTTCTTAAAGTAGAAAGCATGCCCTTTGTTTGAATATCATTTAACAATAAAAAAATAGCCTACTGTATGTTTCAGTAAATTAAAATCAACAAACTGCTATGTAAAAATCCACATTATTCCTCCATTATTTACAAAGCCCTAATTAATAAAAGAAAAAAGAGTAAAGCTTTGCAAAACAGATGACAGATGACAAAACAAACAAGCTGACCAGTCAACTCCCCAAAGTGTCTCAATCAGAAAAGCGCCGAGTAGCTTGTTCTGCTCAAAATCAGCATAGGCTAGCATGGAGCTGTCCTTAGTACTGAACTCCATACAGCAGCACCAAGGCCTATCTAAATATCAGAATTATATGTATGGCTGCCTGGTGCACTTTAAAGTGCAAGTGGTCTATCACAGGCTACTTACCGTTCTCCACAGTTTCTGTGTTTTGACAGTGACAGAAGTCGCGGTTATGATTAGGTGCGACACGGAGACCATTACTCCGAAAAGAACGGCTAAAATAGTTCGCACGGGCAGGAGCGCGTAGGCGACGAAGGTGACCAGAATGAGCTGCCACATGCCCTGTTCTGGAGACGTCGGCGGTTCGATCCCCAGCGCCCCCAGGGAGAAGGGACAGCAGAGGAAAGCGAACGTGAAGCCAAAGAGCAAGGTAAGGTTAACGATCTGCTGCAGCTGGGTCACTTGCAGGTACTTGACGTTTGTGACGATGAACAGGGACACGAAAATGATGCAGTGGACGGGATGGGACCCTTTGGAGATGGTGAGACTGGGACCGGACAGCAGTTCGACCACGGCCAAGGTTGATGCCATGAATATGAGGACTGCCAGGGCTTTCAGAGTAGACGTCTGCTCCAGCTTCAGGTTGTAGTTCTGAAAAAGGGACTCGAGCTCTTTGCAGTCGAACTCGTCCTCGCAAGCGATGGTGGTCAAAGGGACCCCCGGTGGACAGTGACTTTTCTTTCGTCGGGTTTTGACTTTCTGAAACGGAATTTCCTCCATGTCAGTGCCATTCATAAACCGAAAATATGTTCTCAGCTTAGATCTACGGAAAGCAAGCAATATTATTCGATTTGGACCGAAGACAGCGTCCCGGATAGCGCAGACTGGCCGGTGGCCACCGTGCACAAGCGTGCCACACTATCCACAGGTTGAAATATGTTGTCTGTCACCAAGGACACCTGCGTGTCTCTTCTCGACGTGTGGACATCGCCAAAATTGCCCCCTTTTTAATATTCGCTTTATCACTACTGTAGACAGTAAACACAGAGCTGTGTACGTGCGGCGTCGAGTTCAGATTCTAACAGCTTTTTGCGAAGCTCAGACTGGATCACGCATGCGCAATGTGAGATGAGGATAAAACTGGTCCCAGCGACTCAGCGTTGAGCCAAGGCAATTTGAGGGGCGCGACTACAGAGCATGGCTCACCCCACCAATCTGGGACAACAGCCAAGAGAGCATCATATACATTGCGCAGGTTATTTTAATAGACTATCCACATGCGAAAAAAAGCATTGTAGCCTAATTGTAAAGGGTTTCCTCTCTCATCCATCTACAACACGCACACATATATACCTAGCACAATATGCATGCATGCAAGCGCACACACACAGACACACGCAAACACACACGCACACACATATACACAAATAGCTTATTACTAAAGGATAACATCCTTGGCCTACTCAAGCATGCATCTAAAAATGATATAGAAATATACCAATATGATGGTAGTGATAACGTGTAGCCATAGGTTGCAGAATGACTAACCAGTAGGATACCCTATTAAAAGCTGAAAGTGACAGGTGAAAGCTTGTGAGAATGCGAGATAGGTTCTGCTAAGCTGACAGCTATGCTCGCCAGGGAATCTCCTGACTTGGGGGCGAAATGATTGCATATACATACCGTATATATATATATATATGTGTATATATATATATATATATATAGTCCATAAACTTTGGTCGACATACTGTAGGCGTTTTGTGATGCCAGTGAGGCAGCCATTCTTGCCATTCTCTGGGCATTCAGAGGAGGGCTTCTCACTCATTACCTGGCAAAGATTAGTCATCCATCGCAGGTGCTGCTGCCGTGGCCTGTTAGTAGGAGTCTTACAGATGGATGGTCCATACAGCTTTATGTGAGACCAACACATTTTATGGAGAAGACAAACCAACAATAACAACATACAGTGTTCCCGTAGATTCTCGACGGGTTACAGCCGATGTGGACATGCAGATAGACCAACACATGGCAATGCATAATTCCCTTATGTCTTGAGACAATTTTCACCCCTTATAAAATGGAAAACAGAGAAGGTACAGGGAGACAAGCCTGCTGTAGATGTGACTGTGTGAGAAGCAACATGTCAACATGCAACATGTACAGCAAATTGCACACACGCACGCACATGCACCCACACACACACACACACACACACACACAACACTTCAAGATAAAACAGCACTCCTAAATACTTAATCAATAATCAATGTGAGGAAAGAACACACATTCAAAACAACACAAATCAGTTTATAAATACTGATAAATACTATATATTAAGATATATAAAACCTTTTGGAAAATGTGGAAGCTTGAAATTACCAAGATATTTCTGTCTGTCAGAACATCATTTTGAATAGACTATCTCAGTATTCTATATAGCTTCTGTAGTTCATTTTAGATAATAAACACGGTTAGTGTTTTAATGATATATTAAAATATTTCAAAGCAAATGTGAAACTATCCAAACAAAATGCTAATTAGGCATTCTTTCTGATGAATATCTATATGATGAATATCTACAAGTAGCTGTCGTTATTTGATATTAATTCCAACAGTGGATTAGGGCCTATGGACGGGGATGAAAGCAGAGGTATAGCGCAGAATAAAGGTGATTTATCCCTCTGCCTTTGAATGCTTCAGGAGTCACTGACCAGTCAGGCCTCATCTTCTCAGGACAAAGAGGAGCATGGTGGCGGCTTGTGTCACAGCACTGCAGTCCAAGGGCATCTGACAACGAGACAGCAACCAGCTTCCGGTCATTTGCTTCTCTCTCTTTCACCTCGTTGCTGTGTATTAGCTCATTGCACGTGGAAACAAACCAAATTCAGCTCATTTGTTTTCATTCTTGGCATGTAAAATGAATTCTAATAATAATCAATGGCATTGCAGAAAATAATGTTAAAGAAAAATAAATGTTAAAAGTAAAGACGTAAAGACTCAAGATTTGATCATGCATCTGCAAAGATGTCTCATCAGTTTATTTAGGTCCCTAACCTTTAATAACATGAATGACATGAGAAACAGACTTTCACAATGTTAACTCTCCAACAAGCATGTCTGTACCTGTAGATGCAGCACAGTTCCTATAGTAAGCCAATAGACTATTTCAGGATGGGGTTAAATGAAAGATGTTTGACAGGAAGAAAAATATCAAGCACAAGATCGAGATAGAGGTGAGGCTGCCTTGGCAACCTAGCATCTGTGATGATAGCTGAGCCATCCCACTTGTGTCCAGATGTGACAGATGTATTGCTGGTGTTATAATCACAGACAGATTGGCTCAACACCAGCTAATGAATCAGCCTATCCAGACCCATAAGGGACTGGCAAAGCATGTTGTGAATAAGTTAATGTTAGCCTTAACTAAAATGTGCTGAGAAAAAAAAATAAATAAAAATTTTCACATTAGTGTCTGCTCCTGCAAGGATAAGTAGCATATATAAGGCAATGCATCACATTGTTTCAGTTTTATGTATAGAAACATCAAATATGGCTAAAAGCTAGTCATTTCTCACACAAACGTAAAGAGCCTATATCCAGCCTTAAGCAAGAACCTGGAGACTCCATTCGTCACAGATGAAAACATAATACACATAATGACCAAATCTATTACTGGCATCAGGCAAAAAAACAAAAACAACATTCACCACAGCATATTGTCTGGTCAACAAATCATATTCGGGACATATCCCAGCAGATAGAAAACCCTCAAATGTTCTGATGTGAGTTACTGTTTATCTGTAATTTTATTCACACCAGCATTCCTACAATATAGCTCCAAAAACTTTGATGAAGAAATTGATCAGGCTTGAATTATAGTGCTATAAAACATGAATATTTGAATTACATTTGCATGACAGGTGGCAGATAACACATTATCACCAGTAGATTATTATATTTTAACAGTATCACATGTGAAAACAATAAATGCTGTAGGCTGGAAACATTTCTCTTATCTCAATATTACACATACAATTTAATAGAATATATTAGGGGATGAGTATTTGTCTAAAATGTGCAATGGTTTTAAATAATATGAAGATCTTTTCATGAAATGAACTAGACTCTGTCATGCTTAATCACTGTGTATTGTAAAAATGTACTGTAAACCTTTCTGTTTTCATGCCTGCTTTCTAATTGTAGTCATCTTATCTGGCCCTGTATTTCTTGACACACAGCGTCATCATCTAAACGCTCACATCAGCAATGCTTATAACGCAGGCATGGCTTAAACTGTTCAGCGTACATACTGTATTTATTTCATTTGCATCACATCGTGACACTGGGAGCGTGTGGCAGAAAGTGACTGACTCAGCAGTGTTGATACTTGACAGGTTATTAACCTTGCTGAGCTCTGAGTTAGTGAACTATTCATCCCTTTTCTGACAAACACACTCCTGTCATACTTGTATCTGTGTGTCAGTAGCAGGTGCAATAAGATTACACTGCGTAACCCTTCTAAATGGTAGTGTTACACTCACTGACAGTCAAGTAATCTGGAGAAGGGTGATTGTTTCTTGTGCTTGATTCTGTGTGCTCTCCTCCCACAATGAACCTTAGTGCAAGCTTGCACAGTTTGAGAGCTCTCTTTCTCTAGAAATAGAGATCAAGAGAAGATAAAGAGAGAGAGAGAGGGGGAGAGAGAGAGAGAGAGGGAGAGAGGGAGGCGAATGGAGTCCGTTTCACACTCGGGATAGCAGGTGGCGATATGGGGGTCTGCATACAGCAGGACGCAGCAGATGCAGAGACAGATAACGGACAACACAAACAGTGACTGGATATTGCATTTTGAAGAGACGAGCAGAACCACACATTGCATGCACAGTATGGGCCTATAGTGCCTATAGCTATAGCTGTAGTTCCCGCAGGATCCAAGAGCTGACAATGGCAATCAATATCCGGGAGAAAGCAACCACTAGCCTTGATCCTAATTAGTGCAGGGCTAGAGCCGATTAGCATGAACCTGAGCCCCTTTTCTCAGCCTTCCTTAAACACCTCCCTCCCGGAAACTGGGAGAGGCACATACCTAGAACATAACAGTCAGCATAATGCAGGCACTGTACAGGATGTGGCACTATCATCTCTCCCTTTAACTCTAACTCCGCGGTGGATGTATTTTCTTAACCTTATTCGCATGTCTGTACGAATAGAAAGCTATGAGCGTATACAGTAGAAACCCAGAGGCTGAGCGGCACTTTTTGATTTCTCAAGGAGGTGTATCCATCTTCACCGACAGACCGACGCTTAATAAATATGGGATTAGCCGTCTATACCATCACAGCCAAGCTGTTAATAAGCAGATGGAGTTCAGAAAAAGGTTGGGAAAGAAAAGAGGAGAGGCGCTTAACAGCCATTGTTGTCTACATGAGTGTGAGGGGGTTGCACTGCAATGTTGTGAGGTGAATTGAAAGTTGCTATAAATAGAACACACCTAGGCCTTTGCAAGCTGCTCTGTTCATCTGTTTTTTCCCATGTAAACAGCTGAGTCAAAGATGGAAATGTTAATGTAAATCACAAAACATGTACATACCATATGCAGAGTGAAATTGTTACCAAACATTTGTTGCTGAGTTTACCATATAAAATTGAGTATGTTTTCTGTATGCGTAAGTCAATGGGAATCCTTTAAAAATGGAAGTGGCTTGTGGACTTTCATACCATCAATCATATAGACACTTGTTTCACTGATATCTCATTTTGCAATGACAGTCTTATATCGGTTTAATATTCAAGGCTGCTTCTCCTGCCTGACCTGGCCTGACACTCCAGTCCATCTGCAGAAACAGAAACAGCCCATGTACACACACGCAAACAAACACTTATAGCGACACGACAACAACAGAAACACACACAGCAAATGCACATGGCGCAGGGCGATACACATACGATACAATCCCCCTGCCAATCTACTCATCCGCTGACTACAAAATACCATTCAAACCTTTTTCAAACAGACACTCGAGACAGAATCAATACACTGTAGCACACAAACACAAACAGTTAAGACTTCCTTGCAGTCAATCTACGTCTTCATTCAAAGAAGTGGTGTAGCTGCCACCAGTGATGATTGGTCTGTTATCCAGATGGCTAGTGGGCTAGACAAGAACTGTTCCACTTCCAATATCTCGTTCTTTCCTCATGCATTGATCTAGGGGAATCAAGAGAGCTGGCGTGGAGAGGCAGTGCCACACCTGAACCGAATGAAACAGCTAAGATGTATCCAATAGGCTACTGCTCCGTGTGGTACGCAGTATATATACAAGCCTATAGGCTATCAAGACAGCTTTGCTACTCTATTCTACTCTACTATGTGGAGCAGGTGTAATGTAAGGAGGGGGTGGAAACGAGGGGAACTAATTAGGCCTATAAAAGCGAGGATGAGGATGATGATTATGACATTTAAGGTGGAAAACTTATTGTCGAGGAACGTATCAAGCAGTGGGTGCCACGATAGATACATGGGCTACTTGTAGATGACTAAATAGCCTACTTAATAATAATGTTGGAGCCAGGTGATTACCCTGAGATGTAAAATGTGAATGACTGTTTGTTAGCTTGAGAACCGCTGCCCCACAGTCTCTATAGACATAATAGGCCTACTGCATGTGGACTACATTGTACTTATGACTGCTGTGTCTCTGTCTCCTTAGCGACAGACAGCATCCTGATCCAGTTACTGAGTAGATACGCTGTGGGGAGACCCCCTTACTATCGCCGTGTTGCTCAAATGTCCCAACAACAGCATAGGCTACTGTACAGCAGATGGAACAACATCTGGATGGAAATCCCCTGGGTTGCATGCTGAAACGTAACCTCAGAACCTGTGTCACTTTGAACAGCGTTTTTTACAAAGGCAGGCTACATTACAGAAATGCAATATCCTGACAATGAATATCTTAATCAGTGGACGCAAAGGACACGGTTAATTCCCTATTAGTTAAGAGTGGAGTATAGGCTATTAATGCTGGAGAAAGACTCAACATCCATACATGCTTTCTTCAGTGCGTTGGTGGTACATGATACAAATGATGCCACATAATATCCTGGTTCATTGTGAGACATTTTATTGATAAAACACTTTTTATTTCTTCTTACCTAGCCTGTATTAGCCATGTGTTATCCATGACACAAGGATCATTTCTCCCCTTAAGTAATTTGCCATATCACAATGTTGATATATAATTGATATTGCCAACACGCCGAGAATGGGAGGAGCCACTCCGTAGGGTTTGAATAGTGAGTAGTGCAGCTGGATTGGGGGTTCAAAAGCATGGGTTGAGGAACACTGCTTTGGGCTCACTTTTTGTGTTGAATGGTACCATTATTTGCATATTGTCATGTACTACAGAAAATACCATAAAATATCATTATATAGTTTTAGTCTACTGTATATCGCCCAACCTTATTGGAGACAACATTTCACTGGCTGATGGAGAGATAGTTCAGAGAGGTAGCATAGGTTTTCACTATCAATAGGTGTAGGAAATATGATAATTTTAAGTCAGACAGTAACCCTCGTCCTTTACGTCATCATTCTGTCAAAACTGAATAATTAAACAAATGTGTCGATACATACATGTTCATGGCCATACGCCTTCCCCAGATCCACAAAACACATGTAGACCAGAAGGGTATTCTCCCAGGCACCCTCCAGGATCCTTGCAAGGGTAAAGAGCTGGTCCGTTGTTCCACGAACAGTATGGAATCCGCATTGTTATTCTTCAATCTGAGTTTCCCTGACCACTGGTGTCCACCGCACTGTTCGAGGGTTACCGCCCCTTTAGGCACCTAAGACCTTGAGACCACAGATCTCTGCCGCAGCTTCAGCAAAGGAAGCTTTGAACATTGCCCACTCATGTGGGCAGACCTTACCCCACCCCTTGACCCAACTGGGAGGGAGGTGACCCTCTCGTCTACCGGGGTAAACTCCAATGTAGCGGCGCTCAGCCGGTGGTTTGCTAGTATCCCCACAACCGCCCGGCGCGTCACACCCTGTGCAACTCCAGAGTAGAATAAAGTCCATCCCCTATCCAGGAGAATATTTCCAGAACCAAGACTGTGCATAGAGGTAAGCCCCACCATGTCTAAATGGTAGCGCTCCAAGCTCTTTCTCCTTCCACCACAGTGAGGTGACGTTCCACATCCCCAGAACCAGCTTCTGCTGCCCGAGTCTGGTCCGTCAAGGTCCCTGCCCTTCGCTGCCACCCATTAGACAGCGCGCTCGACCCCCACGGTTCCTCCCACGAGTGATGGGCCCATAGGATGAAGAGGAGGATGGTGCCACGTTGCTTCTTCGGGCTGTACCCGGCTGGGCTCCGTGGCAAACCCAGCCACCAGGCGCTCGCCAACGAGCCCTCCCTCT